>OVBE01003942.1:0-25365 GCA_900406425.1 Iberis pinnata | reverse complement strand
ATGTTTGAATGTTTAAACCAACAATCTTAATGGCATAGGCTAAGCATGATTCACATATGATTAATGAGTTGAACTTTACCTGAATTGGGTGATATCTTAAGTACTTTAATGACATAATTAAACTTAAGTATTTGTTAGACATAAATTAGCAAATTCTCTGTTTATCAGTTTTCTCATTAAGTAATTCTTGATTCTTGCTAATTATATCTAGTATTGCTTGATAATTGCTCTTTACTTACCAATTGATTGTGTGATATTGGAATGATTGTTGTTAACTAGTTCTGAATGATGCCTCTTATACATGATTCTTACTGATTTTTGATTAGTATTGCTCGATCATAATTTCTTTAATGGTTTCTCTTGCAACTGATACTTGCTAGTTTTAAGCTAGAATTTCTCTATCATTGTTTAACCATTGCTAACACTTCTCTTGAGTGTTTGTTCTTTTTGCATGCATAGCAGATGAGGCATAAGAATTCGGAATCAGTTGTGAGAGCAATTCACCATTAGTACCTCTCTTTCCGTTGTACTCATATAGTATTTATTACCTACTTTCATCTATTACATATTTTTCTTTTGATTCTGGTTACTCTTATTCTTTCTCTTGGATTTATTTTCACACTGGAACGATGTGAAGTAAATCCGGGGGAGGGTGTAAAGATACTAACTACGTTTAGATGTTTTATCTTTTTGGTGAAAATTCTCAAAATTTTCGTTTTTAAACACTACAAAAAAAGTCCTCATTCATAGCACATTAGATAGCTCGTTTTACTAATTTGCTATCGTAGATCCGTTTAAAATTTTAATATTATATAACAGCACTATTAACGCTATGGTAAAATTTTAGTAAGTGGGAAACTAAAATGGAAAAAAACCCGAAAAATTCTCAAACTCTATAATTTTTGTCCATTTAATACATGAACTTGTTTCGTTGTTATAAAAATACTCATATTTACAATCGTTGCCATTTTAATTCACAAACAATTTAAAATTGCAATTTTGTGTAAAAAAAATCAACAACCGTTAGTCAAAGTAACGGAAGAGTTTAACTTTTTTAATTATTCCTTTTTTACCCTTTTGCGATTTATACTTATCATTTTACCTAAAAATCATTTTTTTTATCTTCACCTAAAAATCAATCTCCGTTTGACAGGAAAAAAAAAGTAACATTGTGAACGAAATTTGGACTTAGATTATTCACCATGTAAGAATCAATGATGTACATATACATTATCACTATACATCATTCATTATCGATTCATTATCATCCATTCATGAAACCTCTCTGCATCCTCTATTGTACCAGCAGAAGCATTCCTACATCAATCTACAAAACACTAATGATCATAAACCAAAAAACTAGCTCATAGCATTAGAATTAGACAGCGGTTGTGATATCATCGAATCTAGGAAGTGCTCTATCTATTGAAATCCTTTCTTACTCCTCTTGTTAGTACTCAATGTATGCTCCGCTTGTTGCAGAGGAGGCAAGATTTCGATGTCGAGCTTTGTTGAATCTTTAATCTCTGATATAATTGTTAGATTTCTTTTAAAGGCTTCCCAATCTCTTTAAACTTCTGGTTCTTCAACTTTGTTTTCATCGTATGAATTGATTTAGGGCTAGGGTTCTTTGAAGCCCCAAATTGATTTGGGTAAAAACAAACTTAGTTAAGAATGTAAAAAATGATTTTTAGGTAAAAAAATTAGGATAAATCGTGACAAAGGTAAAAAGAGAATAATTAGAAAAGTTAAATCCTTCTGTTACTTTGATTAACGGATGTTGATTTTTTTTAGACAAAATTGCAATTTTAAATTATTTGTGAATTAAAAAAACAACGATTAAAAATATAAATATTTTTACGGCAACGAAACAAATTCGTATATTAAATAAACAAAAATTATAAAATTTGAAAATTTTTCGGATTTTTTCCCAACTAAAATCTAATTTTAGTTAAACACTTGGAGAAAATCATAATTTTCCCTATTAGATATTATTTTGCCTCTCTTATATCGTTTCCCCTTTTCTCTTAGAACAATAACAAAACCCTAGCTCCTTTTTTTTTTTTGTTTCACTCTCTTTCTCTCAAACACTTTCCCTCACTTATCGCCATTTCTCCCTCCATTTTTGCTCTCTGATTTCTTTCGAGCTAATCGAATCTCAAGTCCATCTAGATTGCATCTATGGCTACTCCCTCCTCCTGGAAACTCGATGACCATCCCAAGCTTCCTAAGGGTAAAACCATCGCCGTCATCGTATGATTAGGTGATAATGAAGAAGCAAATGAAAAAGAGGCCACTTCTTCAAGAATCAAGACTGAACAATGATTAGGTGAGGCAAAGACTAAGTCAAGGTACTTTATTAGTCGTTGTTATATGCAAAGACTATGTACTCTTATGCTTTCTTCTAATCATACATGTTTGTTTGTATGGTTTATACAACAGAAGATGTCTCATATCTTTATTTTTCGCTAAGTTCTATTTACGTCCATCAAATAGCATTTGTTCTTCATCTTACACTTCATTATACAGATGAATATTTTTCCCAGCTGGCTGAAGCAATCAAGCTGCGGATTCCTGATGATGATGACATAGAAGAGGATAAGCCAACCTTACTTGTTACTTGCGACCAAGTACTGATCTATATTTTTCAATTATTCTCTATTTGAATTTACTGAGTTTGCAAAAATTTTAACTATCTATCATCAACTAGCTAGTCTCATCATGTATAATCCCATTTTAAGTCAGGTTAGTGATCATAGGACTCTACAGCGCACATATAGTTAGGCCTGCTTATTAGTTGATTTGGTAGTTTATATTTTATAGGAGATAACTTAACAATTGGAGAATGTAAGGACATAATGGACTTGGTAATATTGGATAATCTATGAGTGACTTGAATGTTTTGAGTGGTATGAAGGTGGTTGTCTATGAAGATGCCATTAGAGAAAAACCCTCAAGTGTGGAAGAAGCAAGGGAATACATAAGAGGTACGTACGTTTGCATAACCTTCTTTGTTTAAGTCTCGTGTCAAATATCTAATTCAAAAGACAGGATATATATGTGAAGGATATATCACTAAAGGATTTTGTTACTTCCATACAGATCTATTTCCATGAGATACCAGAGGAGACAATCGAGAAACTGGTGAGTGTTGGTTTAAGAATATATGTTTCAAGATATCAAATATTTGCTTCTATTAAGTAAGAGGTAACTAATATGATCATAATATCTCATTCTTCTGGTTTAGTCTTCAAATATTATTGCTATGTCTTGGGTTTTCAACATGATTTAAAGCATTAGATTCGGTTTTTTGTGTATATCAGGTTTGTGTACTTCATGGGACAATCAGGTATTCTGTTTATTCTTTGCTTATAATCTCACTTGTTAATCCTATTACACTAGAATGCATATATTAGTTCAGCCTCTATGTTCTTTTCATGTTTGTTATCTGAGATTGAGACGTGTAAGATTTGAGTTTTTTTCTTCTATTACAGGTTTGTAGAGACAGATGATAGAGGTTTTGATTGTTGCAGCCTGCAGGGAAAGGTTTTTGATTGTTGCAGCATGGAGGAAATGGAGAACTTTGGTCCAAAATTAGCTAGTTTTAGACTAGGCTAATGAACTTCTAATTATCATGCTTCTTAAGATTTTGCTTTATGTTTATGCACCTTAAACTTATGACTTATGTATTGTATTGCACTTATGAATGTTTGGTGGTTGTTATGAAAAATGTTGTTATTCAGGTTTTTTGTCTTGAAAATTATCTACTGGACTAAAATATTTGAATATCATAGCTCACAAAACAAATCAACAATAGCAAAAAATAATGTTATTCTTTACTATCATAGCGTTAAAAATTACATACGACAGAGACTATCATAACATATTATAAATTATAGCAAAATTATTATAGCAATTACAAATAGCTATTGTAGAGAACCTATGATAGCACCCGATATGAATCATAATCAAATTTTATAATTAAAAAGTCGTGTTATAACGTTAATCACAACGTTCAATTATTGCCATCATATATGAACATACCGTAGCGTCATCAAAAAATGTTATAGTAGAGTGGGTACTTATGATGGTTGCCGATAACATAGCATTAGCAATTTCGCTATGAAAGCCCTACCATAGCGTTAATCGTGAGCTAAGAATGTACATATTTCTTGTAGTGAATTAGCTGAGTTTATCAAGTCGAAGGAACCATGATCAAAATCAATGATGATAAATAACCAAGTGTGGGTATGGTTTTATTTCTCTAGACTACTAACTTAGATTAATTGCGAAGATTAGGATTGGAACCCCATTACTGATTGATTTGTTTCTGAAAGTTCCGATCTTTTGAGCTATTGATGAATTGATGCTAGCTCTGCCATAATAGGACTTAATTTAAATCTGAATTATTCTTGCTTATGATGTTGATACACTCTGAGAATTAGGTACATTTCTCTTTAGTGTTCTGTAAAACGGACAATTTCTTTCAGTACGATCCGGGTCTCTTCTCTCTCCCCCTTCAGAAAATAAAAATAAAACGGTTCAGAAAAAGGGTTGAAAGCATTACATAGAAGTTCGTATTCAACCCCAGCGAATTGTCGTCTGCTTAAAAAATGAAAAGAAAGAAAGAAAATGCAGAATTGTGAAGAAAAAAAGCATTAAGATAAGAAAAAAAAAGAAGTGAGAAAGGGAGAAAAAGGATCATGACCGGAAGTCCGTTGATGCTCTATTTGGTATGGGCATTTCGATAGAAGAGGTACTTGAGTAATTTGATTGATATACCATAGGTGATAATGCATGTATCTGAACTTAAATGAATTTAAAGAGCTGGTTGATATGATTTGGTACTTGATTGATTTGGGATTTAGAGTAGGGAACTGTTATTAGTTTAGTGGTGGTAAACGATTCATTCAAAGTAGTTGTTTGAGATTGGTGCCTTTTGGATTTAAAAATATGCTCATGGTTTTTGAGATTTTGTGAGTTTCTGTGTGGTCCATTTCAAACCTCTTCTCTAGATTTGATCTTTGTTTACTTGAGGAGAAGCAAAGATCCAAGTTTGGGATAATTGATATTAACTCGGTTTGGTGCATAATGTTGGACATTTATGTCTGCTATTCTACATTATTCCAAGAGTTTTCCTTGCATATTTGGTAGATTTTCAGGATTCTAGGTGTTCGGGTCATGTTGGAGCAAAGTGATGCATTTAAGAGGATTTTAGAAGATTTCAGAAGTTGCAGAACAAAGTGATCGATTGTGCAAAGAATTGATCGATCGAGCAAAGAATTGATCGATCGAGCAAGTGTTTTAGAGAATGCACGATCGGGCAACTATGATGCTCGATCGGGAAAATCCTTCTGGAAAAGTCCAAAGCTTTGGATTGATCGGGCTAAAGAAATAATGATCGTGCAATTTTACAAGATGCTCGATCGAGCACTTCCCCCGAGAAGAACAAGAAGATTTCCAATTTTGCACCCAAGTCCTCAAGTTTATCCAATTTCCTTATTTTAGATCATTTTACTTGTTATACTATAAATACCTTATGGTTTTAGGTTTTCGAACTAAGCTTTATTTTATTTTGGAGAGTTTTTACTAAGGGAGAAGAGATTCAAAATTTGTATTTGGAGAAGAATTTTGGAACCCCTTTTAATAATCTATACCTATTTACTATGTGTTCTTCAAAGATATTGATTTTTGTTATCTTGTCAATATCTGAGTAGTTCACTTATTAGATTTTAGGATTTCCCAGGGAAATCATGTTTAATTGTTAGATTCATCATAAAGGGATAACAATTGATAGGTTCTTAGTCTAGATTTGTTGTTAATGCATGAATTAGATTGGCCATCTAGCTTATTGATATTAGAATAATAAACACAAAGAGATTTGATTTATAAGTTTGATCTAGTCTAGTTGAATAAGTGTTCTTGCTTGCGAGAGTATTGTCTTGAATGCTTGTGAATAATTGAATCTGAACTCTAATGCATGATCAATTATTTAAAAAAATGGCGAGAGTTTGTTTTTGATAATTTGAGCATAGGGTTTAATACTCAGAGAGGATATTATTCCATCATTGTCTTTCATGTTGAGAACTATTTTCAAAGAAAATCTCTGCATGATAATTTGATCTTTAAACCTGACTACCTGAGGTTTCCATGATGCCTGACGCTTTTATTTCATAGTTTACAACCGCTTTTATCTTATCGCTCTGATTTCGATCACAACCAATTTATTATTCTGCTTCAACTTGATTCAAGATTTAACTAAATTGTGTACTTTCTAGTCTTTGTGGGATTCAACCATATACTTTGCTACATTGATATGTTCTCTGCAGTATTAGTTTTAGGATTTAAATTCTAGACCTATCATCAAACAGGCTTTGGAAAGATCAAACAGAAGCTTTAAATGCTTCATATAGAATATAGTAAACATTTGCAAAAGAATATCTAGCATGCATCAATACCAACCAATTCTCATTCCTCAAGATACAAGAGCAACCTACAATATTCTTTTTCGAATACCAGTGAAAGTAAATATTGCATTTTTTCCAAGGTGGCTGTGGAGGAATACATGTTTTAATGATTGTAGGACAAGGAGATACAAATATCACAACCTCTGATTCTGAAGACTTTGCCAGAAACCATAAATCAGCTTTTTTGCTTTAGAAATCGAATCCAAAGGAGAAAAGCTAATTCTTTCTATTGTGAATTGTTTTCTATTCTTCCACAACAACCAAATCACCCAAGGATACACCTTTCTAGATCCTCATCAAATCTTGTATCCAGAGATGCATTAAGAAAGTGGCTGATGTTTTCAAAGATGGAAGACTTATGAAAAATTGAGGAGGGGTTTGGCATCATCACAAAAGCCCAGGATTGTCTAGCCAGAGAACATGAGAATAAGATATGATCATATGTTTCATCTTCTTCTCCACACGTTGCACACCTTGTATTAACCCTCATCCTCTTGACTTTAGAGCGCATACTGCCGGAATACAATTACTCATTGCTTTCCATATAAAATTCCTTATCTTGAGAGGAGCTTTTATCTTCCAAACTTGCTCTTTTAATGGATTAAATGAGGGATTTCACTTAGCTTCTTGTGAGAGATTTTTCTAATTCTACTCAAAAGCTGTAGGATATGCTGTTTTAACAGAATAAATCCCTGACTTTGCAAATTTTCAGATCCAATAATCTTCTCTACTAATTGCTGGCTTTATTAATTTTGTTGAACTTACATCTTCGGAGAAGAATAGTTCTTCTAGATTCTGAGAATTCCAATCACCAGTACTGAAATCTATCAAACTAGCAATTTTAAAGTAAACATCAAATTTGTCTTGTTTAATCAGGGGGGTGGGGTTTCTTCTACCTTCTTTACACATCCAAGAACTTGTCCAAACATTAACCGATCTCCCGTTCCCCACTTGTATATGGATTCCTTGCATAAGTAACTCCCTTCCATACATAACACTTCTCCAGGCATAAGAAGGTCTATCACCTACAGAAGCTTAAAGAAAATCTTATTGAGGGAAGTATCGTTCTTTTAGAAATCTTGCACAAAATAATTACTATGTTGAATAAGTCTCCATGCTTGTTTTCCTGGTAAAGCATAATTAAAGCTTTGAATATCTTTTAAATTCAGTCCCCTAAGTCCTTTGGTCGAGTCATTTTCTTCCAAGCCATCCAATGTATTTTTCTAGATCCCTCTTGCGAATTCCACCAGTAAGAAGCCATAGCCGATAGATACTAAGCTCTTGCAAGCTGTTTTTAGTAATCTAAAACATGACATTGCATATACTGAGAGTGCCAAGACGACAACTTTGAGTAAAATTTATTTTCCTTCTTAAGAAAGGTACTTATTGTACCAGCCTTATAACCTTGATTTCAACTTTTCCCTTATGAATTCCAACATCTCAATCTTAGATCCGGTCATAGCTTCAGACAATCCTAGATACTTGCTTACCCCACCTTCCTAATGAATAACAATTACTTCCTTAATCTCATCTTTGATATCTTCAACCACTTTTTTTCTAAAAGTAATCGAAGATTTTTTATCGTTAATTTCCTTCCCTGCTGCTTTGATATACTATTGTAATGCAAAATGGATCACTAAGGCTTGCTCTCTATTAGCTTTGCAGATTAGAAGAGTGTCATCAGCAAATAGAAGATGATGGATTTGAGGACCGTGTTTTCTGAACTGCATCCCTTGAATTTCATTCCTTTTTGCTGCTCTGTTCAAGGCGTGAGTAAGACCCTCTGAACAAATGACAAAGAGGAAATGAGAAAAGGGATCACCTTGCCTCAACCCTCTCTTTGGCTTGATCATCCCGTAAGGATAATTATTAACCAGACCCGAATACGAGACTGATTGGACACAATACATAATCCATCTGATCCATTTATTGTGAAAACCAAAGGCTTGCATAATCTTCTCCAGAAAATCCCACTATAACATGTCATATGCCTTAGACATATCTGATTTAATAGCCATGAATTCTTTAGAGATTGAAGGATGAGTTTGCAGATTATGAACCACTCCATGAGCTATCACTATATTGTCAAAAATTAATCTATTTGATACAAAGGCAAACTGATTGTGGGAGATTATATCATTTAACCAAGGTTGGAGTCTTTTTGAGAGAATTTTTTATACCAAATTATACATGACTGAACATAGGCTTATTGATCTTAGGTTTCTCATAGTATCAGGATTAAGGATTTTTGGAATTGAGCATATATGACTATAATTCCATTCCATAGGGAAGGAACTCGAATCAAAGAAAGCTTTGACTTCTGAATTTAATTGAGGCCCTACCAAATCCCAATAAGCTTGAAAGAACTAACATGTAAGACCATCAGGGCCTGGAGCACTCATTGAGTTGATCGAGAACATGACATCTTTAATCTCCTTGTTTGTGACTGGTTTTATTAAGCTTTGATTCATTCTTTCAAAGACTCTTTCTTGGATCCCATTTAAAAAATTTTCAATAAATTCAGGGTTACTTGATGAAAATAGATCTTGAAAATACTCACAAGCAACGTCTCCTTTAGATGCTTCATGTCTAATTTTGTTCCCATTTTTGTCAAGGAGATGGTCAATGAATTGCTTGGATGTAGAAGATTTGACTGAATTATAGAAAAACTTTGAATTGGAATCTTCCTCTTTTAACCATTGTTGTCTAGATTTTTGCTGCTAAAATTCTTCTTCTTCTTTTTAAGCTTTAATCAGCTCCTTTTTCATGATATACATTTTCAAAGTATAAGGAAATGAGGCTGATTGTTCCTCTTCCAGACATCTCTGCAACTTGTGAATTTTATCAGCAGAGTTCCAATTACTGTTTTTATTTTTCATTTGCTCATCTTGCACCTAGCTTCTTTGATATTATCCATTAGAGTATTCCATTGATCTTGATTTTGAGTCTGCCAAATATTTGCAATAACACTCCTAATCTCTGGTTTTCTGATCAGCCTTTTATCAAATCTATATTGCCGTTTAAATTTTTCTTTTATCTCAAAAATATTTAGTAGAATCGGTCTATAATCTGAGCCTCTTTTATCTCAGAATGTTTGATTTAAAGCTGAAAACTGCTTAATCCAATCTTCATTGACAAAACATGTGTCTAACTTACTCTGTACCCAATAATCTCCTCTTTTTTCTCCCCAAGTAAAAGCATTACCATGTGAAGGTAATTCTTTAACCTTACAACATTTCAACATATCTGTGAAAGGGAGAAAGTAAGCATTGTCTCTCAATCTTCCTCCTAATCTTTCATCATTCAACATAATATCACTAAAGTCTCCAAGAAGGCACCAACGACCTGATTTCATTGAGCTTAATCTAGAGAGTCTTTCCCATAGCTAGTTTATTTTACCTCCATAAGGGTCACCATAAATATAAGATACAAAAAGAGGAGTATCTCCCCATAAGATACTTAAGTCAATTAAATATATATCTGCCAAAAGTATTTCCATTTTTACATTAGACTTTCAGAAAATTGCAAGGCCACCACTTTTATCAATAAAGTCTAATGTGGAACAGAAACTATAGCCTAGACAACATCTAAGGTTTTCTATTTTAGCTTTGGAGCTCTTAGTCTCCATCAAAAAGAGAAGCTCAGGGAAGTAAAGTTTTCTAAACTCCCTAAGCCTAGGAATTGACAATTCATGGGGTTTATCCAATCCTTGACAATTCTAACAAAGGATACTCATATATCTAAGCCTAGCCTCTCCTTTGAGGCCGGCCCTTTTAACTTCCTGTTCTGCTCTTTCAACATATCCTCAGCTGAACTTAAAGTTTTCCTCTTCTTCCTTTGAATCCCTTTGACTTTGACTTCAACTTCAACATTCATATCCTCATGAGAAGAATGATTTTCAGTTATGATTGGAGCTCTGTTGATCTTAGAGGGTCTTCTTCTTGGATAAGAACGTTTCTTTTTTTGTCCCGAAAGGGCCTGATTTCATAGAATCAAAGCTTAAAACCGTAGGACATTGGAGGAATGAGTCATGACATTGAGAAGAAAAACATTGTGCTTGATGATCAAAAGGCACAATACTCATATTTTCTTCTAGATGTTTGCGCCCAGAATTGAAAGCATCATCCATGAGTTTTCCTTCTGTTGGGTGAGAAGGAGCTTGATTCTCTCTAAAAACTTTATGACTAAAGTCAAAACTGGACCTTTTCCTTTGTTAAAGTCTCTGGAGAAAATCAGAAAGACTTCCATACTGAGAGAAGACTTTTGTGTAATAGGGCTCTTTTCTGCTTTTTTAACTGAGGGTTTAACTCTCTCTTCTCTTATAATTCTCTCAGGACCAACAACCATCATGAGATATCTTCTCATCTCCTCAAGGACTTCAGGTGTTATGTGGGGACGTCATGTGATCTCATTGACTCCAACCTGATTTTCAGATAAGACACCAAATAAGGGATCTGAAGGATGAAGTACTGTGTGAACTTGAGCCACTTTTGGGTGAGACCCTTCTCTAAATTCATCCTTTGATTGATAATACGCTTGCTTTTTGATCCAAGGACAATTAGGTTGATCATGAGTCAATCTTTGACAGGAGTAGCATTTTTTCTACACTTTTTCAAAGTCAGAGAATCTTGGTTTTATCTCCTAAAAGAGAAATGAATGTCTTGTATCTTCTCAATGCTTTGTTTACATCCAGTCCGACTTCAACTATGACATAATCCTGTATCTGTGTTTTTCAGGATCAAAAATCACTTCTTTAACTTGCCCAGCAAAACTCTCCAAGCCAAAAGATTGAAGTTTCAGTATAATGGTTCACTGGTATGTTCTTGATTAGAACCCATGCTTCTATGAACTGGAGATAAGAGGGAGGAGAATTTTCAACCCATCTTTCTAAAGCTAAGCTCCATTGATGAAAGGTATGAGCTCATTTGTTCAGTACCATAATCAAATCATGTTCATACTGAAATATAAACTGGAACTTGTCATTTGGCAATGCAATCCGTTGGACATGATCGTATAGCTGCCATTTTCTAGGCATGTCGAGGATGAGATCCACCATGTTCTGATGGTCAGGATTTAAAGTCCTACTTATTAAGCTGATTTTATTCCTTGCACATGAGAAATACTCTAGTAAATCTGGAAAAGGAGCTGGCTTTTCATTCTCTTCCAAAGTGTGACCAGTGAAAACAGAGTCGATATTATCTTTCATTCAAGCTGAAGGAAGAGAGCAAAGGTCCCTTGTAAAAAAATGGATTCAAATAGCACGAAGCGATAACGAAGAGGATCGAAAATGCGATTTTTTTGCAGCGGATCTTGCTTTCAATAGTGAGAGCACGAGAATCAAAACAGTAAAAACTGGTGGATTAAGCTCGTTTAAGATACTGTATAGAGCTTTTGAAAGGCTCTATTTCCTTTAGAACCTAATGAAAAAAAGATCAAGACGGTTACAAGAGTAATTCTACTTATTAATAGACTTTCTTTTGTAGGAAAAAATTCCTTATTTTATTTTTAAATTAATTATTGTCATATGTCATATAATTCCTTTAAAAAAGAACAAAAAAGAAACTCTTGAATTACCCCAATTTGACGCAAGCAAACCGTTCTTTCAATTTTTAGCCTTCTCTCTCAGCGAAACTCGTGAAAAATCATGGCGATAAGCTCATTCAAACAAGAACATGCTCTCGGTTCGTTCGATTTTCCCCTTTTAACTCCAGTCGATCAATAGATATCTGATCGGTGGGTTTTAGCGACTGGGGAAAAAGAATTGCCAAAACCCAATTTGTCTCAAATCTTAGAAACAGTTTTAGGGTTTCGTCACATTTCAATTATTATTTTCTTGTAGATGCATAGATTGTCGATTTCCCTTATGATTGCGTGCCAAATTGTTCTGTTTCAGTTTATGTTGTTGAATCCCAAAGCACAAGATGGAAAATGAGAAAGGTATTGAAACTTTTACTCTATGTTGCAGAAAAGAGGCAAGCCGAAGCATCTCGTATCAAGGAAAAGTATCCAGATAGAATACCGGTATGATTGATTTTTTTTATAATCTTTTGGTATGAGAAAATACATATCTTTTTCATTAATCTGTTTTAAATCTTTGCAGGTAATAGTCGAAAGAGCTGAAAAGAGTGATGTCCCTGATATTGATAAGAAAAAGTAAGTTGTAGCTTTTCCATGGTTTATTGCAAACTCATGGGTCATTGCGGTTTGATCGGCTTTGATAAATTTGTTGAAATTTTATATGCACATACAATTAGTATTATACCCATATCATGTTTGAAAAAAAAATACTTCATCATTGTAATAATAATGAATAAAAATATATGTTAAAATTTCATATCTAAAATCAATAAGAAAAAGACTAACAAAGTATAGTAAACTATTTATTCTATATGTCTCTTGTATTGTGAATATTGAATTTGAGAATCATTCGCTGCATACTTTGATAAGTTATTAGGAACACTCAATTGTATTATATATCTTCAACATTGAATATGAAATTGACGAAAAAATTAGTAACTAAAAGTTGAACTCAGTTTAACGAGGTTCAATCGGTCTGTCTAACCCGGTTCGATTAGCTTTGGATGAATGATCAACCGAACTCGGATACTATTTCTGTTCACAGTTGAATCGGACCCTTGCTCTGGTAAATTAAAAATGTGTAAACTTCAGGTACTTGGTCCCTGCTGATCTGACTGTTGGCCAGTTTGTTTATGTTGTGCGGAAGCGGATCAAGCTCTCTCCTGAGAAAGCCATCTTCATTTTTGTCAAGAACATTCTACCACCAACTGGTTCGATTCAAATTCAAATGTTATCTTACTTGTCAGTTCATTAACGTATCTGATTTTTGTCAATGTAGCGGCTGTTATGTCTGCGATATATGAAGAACACAAAGACCAAGACGGGTTTCTTTACATGAGTTACAGTGGTGAGAACACATTTGGAATCTACTGAATGTGTAGTTAGTTTCTCTATGATGTACATGCTCTCTATTTCTATGCCTTTACGTTTCTTGACATTGGATCAAAACTTTGAAACGTGCTTTATAACACCTCATGCTTTCTTATAACTAATGTTGTGTGTAATTATAAGTCATATTGTTAGATTCGAGATCAAAACCTATCTTTCCTTATTAACAAATCTTATTTTGTAAACCATAATCTAAGAATCAATTTCTAGAGTTCCAAATATATATTGAAATATTATATTACCAAATTTAAATCTTTCAAATGAATAAACAACGTTTTTTTATAAAAATGTATATATATATATATATATATTCTTCGAAACCTCAATTATTTATAGTTTTCATACTTATTTTATAATTAACTTGATAAAAACAAATTTAAAAATTTAGATTTAACATTAATATATAAACACAAATTTCATAATATAAATTATTACTAAAGTAATTAACATAGTCCATGAAGCTCTTATGCTTTATTTTGTATGTCAACATATTACAGATTTTAAAAAATACTCTTGCTTAGGGGATTGAATCTAGATGCACAAAATCAGCATTATGCTTTATTATATATATATATATATATAAATAAGGGAGAGTTTTTNTTTTTTTTTTTTTTTTAGAGTGTACACATCATTAAAGAGCATTAAATCTAAAAATAAATGATCCAATTGTATTTTAAATGAACATATTATCTTTTTAGTTTACAACATTTATAATAACAAAAGATATTGACAACATAAATAACATGAAAACATAATTTTGTAGGAATTTGTAATTGTAGATATTGTTCATTAGATTAAATTTTACTTATACAAGTCATTATATTGAGTAATAAATTATTTTTTTTTGGGATGAAATGTTAAATTTATTAATCAAACTAAAAGAGTGTCATATATACAAAAAATGAAAGAATGAGTAAAATAGCAAGCAAAACAGGGATAGCTAGGGAGTCCTTAGGTGAAAGTTGTGTTCAAATCGTGCCTCATTAAAACATGATACTAGAATACTATGTGAGACAAAACTAATATCAGAAAAAAGAGTACAAACCATTGAGCACCACCTGAAGGACCAGAGTAAGCAATAATAGAAGAAGCCGGAAAATCTGGTAAGGGGCCGATGACATGGGTGATTGCCATTAGGGATGCAAGGAGAGCCAACACTGGGGAAGAGAATAGTAGGAAGATTGTGGACCATAACGGAGGTTGTGGAGGCGGTCAGTGATGGTACGGATTATCTGTCGAGTGAGATAGGTGGACCCATGTTGAGATGCGGCGTGACGACGACCATTCTGCTCTCGCCTAACATGGTATATTGTCGCTTGAAAACAGAGTCTTAAAAGGACCATGTCAAGGCGTGATGAAGTACAGTGCCAGAGGGATGTAAGTGTACGGGACCAAGATGGACTAGGCCTCTGAGATAGGAGTGGTCTAGCGATAGCGGAGTGTAGGGGCAAGTAAAGAAGAGATGATCCCTGGACTCATCAGGCTCACCACATAGTAACCAGGCTTGGTGGACTCCCAACCTTCGCATGCGGCGTCCAATCTTTAACCTGTCAAGAATAGCAAGCCAAGCAATAAAAGCGTAACGAGGAATGGTTTAAGGGAACCAAACCGTTCAATACCAAGACTAGGACGGGTAAGAAATACTTAGCTGCTGCCAAGTATGGAATGATGAGAAGCACGACTTGTAAAGATCCTCTCCATGTTTCCAAATGGCGATGTTCGGTCCAGCTAAGGCGTTGGTGGGGGTAAGGCGGTGATTTGTGAGTGTAAGTGACGCAAGGTCGGTAGCCGTGGACGACAAATGTGCCAAGTTTTGGATGGTCCTGCATTGCAAACACTTGCATTACGGGGAATACCAAACTTGCGAATACCCCAATCACCTACAATAGAGATTAGAGGGCCAATACAAGTCCAATCTTCGAACCAGAAGGATGTCCGAACCCCGTCCTGAAGACCAATACAGAAGTATCGGGAAGAAAGATAGCGGCGATTCAAGAGTTTCCTCCAAACCCAAGAGCTCTGCGTAGTAGTGCTAGTCTCCCAGAAGGTTGAACGACTGAGTAAGTGGTGGTTTATCCAAAAAGCCCAAACTGAGGAGGAACCTGATATAAGACACCAAACAAGAGACGTGTCTTTGAACTTACGGATTCCAAGACCCCTAACTTCTTTTGGTTTGAAAACCTCATCCCAAGCGAGTTTAGAAAGAAGGTGATTTGTAGGCGAGACCGACCACATAAGCTGTTAATCCCTCGGAGAAAACACTTGGGTAAGCGGAACGTAGACTGCCAGAAGTTAACCGTGCTTACCACGACCAATTTAATGAGCTGCAAACGACCTGCATAGGAAAGCATCTTAGTTTCCCATTTAGTCATTTTTAAGAGAATACGGTCAATGGGTAGCGCATAATTAGCACGAGAAAGCTTTTTGGTGGTTAATGAGAGGCCCAAATAGCGAACCGGAAGAGCGTCTAGCTTGAGCCCTAAATCTGCAATAGTGGTGAGTGAAAGAGGAGATGGATTTGAAGTAACAAAGATGGAAGATTTAGTGACATTTACACGAAGACCTGAGGCCTTGCCAAAGATATTAAAAAGATGTAAAACGCTGGTTAGTGATGAGATGTACCATCACTGACGAGCAATAAAACTTATTAAAAAAACATAAAAATGTTATTTAATTATGCACAACTATAAATAAAACCATCTTAGGTATATACATTATTTGAGATAAAAGTGAATGTCTAAAATATACTTAATGATGAAAATAGATATGTCACACTTCTCATTCATATGTTATTATATTAGCCAAAATATTTTATAAAAATAATATATTGAAGATATGTTAAGAGAAAATTGAAGTTGTAATATAAATATATCTAAAATTGGTCAACAATAACATGCAATTGAATATATAATTGAAATCTCAAAGATACCAAAATAATTGAGACTATTAGAATTATTTAATATCAAATTTAAAACTTTTGGCAAAGTAGTAGAAAAGTATAAATCCAATACATAAATTACTTCATAAATTTCTATAATCTATATATTTACAACCAATACCTTTTGGTTTAAAATAATATATTTTTGATTATTAAATTTAATAAAGTTATATGTAGTAAAATACTTCTTCATATATATATATATATATATATATATATATATATTTAAATGATCTAAAATAATAATAAAAATATATGGATAAAATGTAACATAGATGATATATAATTTTAAAATTTTTTAAAAAAATACGCACAATGTGGATACCAATTTCTAAATATGTTTACTAAAAATCCTAAGATATTGAAGTTTGAAGATGTTTTACCAAGACAATATTATCTTCAAGTTATGAAAGAAAAAGTAGACCTTGTGGTGTCATTGGGTCAAAGTAATATTAGCTTAGTTGGTTATGGTGTGTGGCTTGCTTCGAAGAACAAGGAATGGAAGCCTATACATGATAGCGTTGTGGATGAAGTTTACAATTTTTCGTTTTTTCATCTATCTATATTACTTACTGGCTGTGAAATTTCTTTTAACTAAGTGCTTTTGCGTTAGGTTTTAGGCAACAATTTTGAAGATCCATGGACTAAAAAATTAAAGAAGATGTTAGGGGCTAGATGTTTTCTTAAATCGTAGTATGTTTTACATAATATTATATTAATCCACTTCTCTGAGTGCATAATAATCATACAATGGAATGTGAATTTGAAAAAAATAAGAGATGATTGATCAAATAAAGAGTTTGGCTTGAGCAAAAATAGAGTTGGTTACCAAAAATCAAAACATCAACTATATCAAACACACTTCATGTTGGAGAGTTCCATGGTAAAATTTGTTTTTCTACCTTACTTATGTTCCACATATTTAGGACACGCAACAACCCATATAATAGTTAATGCCTATGATCCTTTGTAGTCTATGCAAGAATTCAAACAAAACTTTCAAAATATAATTTTTGCATCATCTCGTATGAAAATTTGCCATTATCTATTGACCTTCTACTTCTTGAAACTTTTAAGCCATTTGACGATTTGTATTTTCCAATCTTGCAACTCAGTAAATCAATCAAAGATTATAAAGTTTCAAAATAGAGAATGGTTCTCCCTCACAAAGTTTTGTTGCCTCGAAATTCTGCCATGATGGACATCAAAGATATGACCTATTCTTAATTTTATTTCTCTTTTCCTTAAGGTCTATCAATTTTATTTAATATATTGATTTTTGGCCATTCAACATATCACATGCATATGTGTATGAATCATGTATGAATTAACTGTAAATATTAATTCTAGAGTAAAACAACACAACACTTAAACTGATGTATGAGTGCACGCCTCTTTGCATTGGAGAAAACATAAGTTTTTGCATAAACATCATAATCTAGGCAAAACGAAAACTCGCACACATGCGTGAATATTGATCTAGAAGTCAGATTAATTGAAAATTATACTTTTGTTAAGAATATATGATAGACGAAATTTTAACTCCGTGCGAGGGTCACCTCCTAGTTATATCAATAGGCTAAGTGTACTTGGGGGAACGCAAATGCACTATAAAATTCCCTATATAATAAATTAAAATATAAATATTTTTCATTACTAGACAATCAAAAGACATATAAGACCCTATATTTATATAATCCGTTTGTAATTTTATATACTATGAATTAATGTATAGTTTTATTTCTTGTGATTTACGCTTTATAGTCGGGATTCAACCATATCTTTTGTATTTTTTGTACATTTATCATTATATGCATGATTTCGCATCGCACCAAAATTGTGTTTAGCACATGATTTTTTTATAGACGTGGGATTTAAAATCGAACCAATTATACCGAACCAGACCAAACCGAAAAAAAGGGATTCAGTTCAATCCAAAACCAAAAAATTAAACCGATCGGCTGGATTTGCAATTGATTTCGGTTTTACATTGAGTTTGGTTCGGTATTAAAGAACCGAATGGTTACCGAAAATCAAGGTATAAAAAGGTTTTCTATTAAACCTAAAATCATTTTTAACCCTAAAAGAAAAAACATTAGAGGAGGCGAATGTTTTGTCGCCGCTGCTCAAATTTGTGAATCTCCTCGTCGATTTCCTGCATCAAATCAAGCAATCAAGCACTCAAAGGCTTCTTCTCCTTCATCTGCTTCAATCGTAAAGGTTAATTTCTCATCTCCTTGTTCTGTTTTTTTTTTCATTTTTGATGTTTCAGTTAGTCGGCTAGGGTTAGGGGTTTTGGGTGTTTCTTACTCATTCGTGTTTGACTTTTTAGTTTTGATGTTACATGCGTAGTTTTAGGGTTTGATTCATCCGTTTTTGATTTATGAAATTTAGGGTTTTTTATTTTAGGGTTTGATTTGGGGATTTTGGATTTTGTATTTCTGTATGTGTTTCTGTGATTAAATGTTTGTGTTTGTGTGATTAATTAGATTCATTTTTAATTTTTTGCAAGGAATCACTCTGATTCAGACACATGAATTGGAGCTTTGGTTACAATTTTTTGTTTACTGTTGACCCTTCCGGTCGGAGCGGGGGATTAGCCCTTCTTGCTCTTTCTCATTTCCAAGTTGTAGTCCTTTCATCAAACAATAATGTAATTGATACTTTGATTACATTTGAAAGTAATAAAATTTTTATCTCTTTTGTTTATAGCGCACCTGTTGTTACAAACCGCGAACGGGTATGGGAACATTTAAAACGAATTAATGCAACACGCCATGCCCCATGGGCCTTAATTGGGCATTTCAATGAGATTGCAGATCATCATGAAAAACAGGGGGTAGGATTCGCAGTGAGAATTTTTTTCTAAATTTCAGACTTCTGAAACAATGTTGTGGGATGATTGATTTCCCATTTAAAGGCAACTGCATGTCATGGATGGGTAGAAGGGGTTCTAATACCGTAAGATGCCGATTGGATCGGGGAATGGGAAACGAAGAATGGTATGATTGTTTCTCGCACACATTCATCGAATATTTAAGCTTATAGGGTTCAGATCATCGCCCCGTCTTGTTACGGGTGGACAGTAAGCGTTTTAAGGGTTCGAAGCAATTCCGCTTTGATAAAAGATGGATAGCAAACCCGGAGTTTGAGGAAATTGTCAAAAAAGGATGGACAGCTGCAATGTCGGCAGAAAGTGCGAACATTAGCTTCTGTATAAAATCTTTTCATGGCGAAATCTCCCGATGGAGACATAAAGAGTTTCGTAATTCTGGGGAGCTGGTAATGGATTTGAAAAACAGCTAGACCGGGCGTATTCTAACGATGACCTAGTTCATGACATTCCACGTTTAACGAACGATCTGAGAATTGCTATTTCAGCGGATGAACTTTACTGGAAACAGAAGAGTCGTGTTCAATGGCTACAGGAAGGGGAAAAGAATACGTGATTCTTTCATGCTAGTACAAAACTACGACGGGCATGTAACCGTATTACCAGTTTACGCACTGCTTTCGGATCATGGTTAGACAAAGAGGAAGACATTGACCATGAAGCAATCACGTACTTCCAGACTTTGTTTAGAGCAGGGGTGTCTGCTCACATTCAAGAGGCTCTTCTACCGTTGACTCCTCGTGTGACCCCGAAGATGAATTCTAGATTACTTGCCCCAATTACGGTAGATGAAGTCAAAGCAGCAGTTTTTACCATGGGGCCGGAAAAAGACCCCGGTCCAGACGGGCTAACGATGCTTTTTTATCAACGTTATTGGCATATCGTTGGATCAAATATGAAAAAGACGATACAAATTTTTATGTTGAGAGGATCTATCGACGATTCTATAAATGTCACGAATATTTGCCTTATACCAAAAACAGACCGCCCACAAGGGATGACGGAGTTTAGGCCAATTAGCTTATGTAACGTAAGTTATAAAATCCTATCGAAGGTACTTTGTCAACAATTATGAAAAGAACTACCGCATCTTATCTCGGAAACTCAATCCACCTTCGTGGCCGGAAGATCCATCACGGATAATGTTCTGTTAGTCCAAGAAGCTTTCCATGCTTTGCGTACACAATATACTTGCCGAAAAGGATTCATGGCAATTAAGACCGATATGAGTAAAGCTTATGACAGAGTCGATTGGGAGTTTCTTAGGCAACTGATGGAAAACTTGGTTTTGATGGTATCTGGATACAATGGATCATGTCCTGTGTTACCTCTGTCACTTACAGTACGCTGCTTAATGGGTCCCCCAAAGGTAGGATAGTACCATCTCGTGGTTTACGACAAGGGGACCTCCTTTCGCCCTATTTGTTTATCCTCTGCACAGAGGTGCTTATAGCCAATCTACGTCAAAAAGAAATGGATGGTCATTTAGAGGGTATCCGGTTTGCAAAAAAATGTCCCCCACTAACTCACCTTCTCTTCGCGGATGATAGCTTATTTTTCTGTAGAGCTACATTAGCACAATGCCAAGCAGTGGCAGAAATTCTCCAACTATACGAAAATGCATCTGGCCAATGCATTAATCAAGATAAATCGACGCTTATCTTTGGGACAAATTTTCCCCTGCAGGACCGTCTGTTATTGAAACGACATTTAGGCATATACTCTGATGGTGGTACCAGTAAATACTTAGAAATTCCTGAGCAATTACAGGGATCGAAAGCACAAATTTTTGCGTATGTCCGCGATCGTTTAAACAATTGAATTAATGGTTGGTCATCCCGTTTCCTATCAAAAGGTGGTAAGGAAATACTTATCAAATCGGTAGCTCAAGCTCTGCCAACGTATGTCATCTCCTGTTTCCGATTACCTTTAACACTACTTAGGAAACTAACTAGTGCTATTGCTGCGTATTGGTGGAATTCCAATGGGACTGGCGGGATTCACTGGATAGCATGGCAGAAACTATGCCTACCAAAAAAATGGGGAGGGTTGGGATTCAGATCCCTACAAGTGTTTAATCAAGATCTTTTGGCTAAACAATTATGGCGGTTAATCTCCAAACCAGAATTGCTAATTGCACGTACTTTAAAAGACCGATATTTTAAGACAGGCAACGTTTTACACCAATAACCTATTACCAGACCATCTTATGGTTGGAGAAGTATCATCGAGTCAAAACCCCTGCTCTTGTTAGGGATGCGGCAAACTATTGGGACATGCACTGATACAAAAGTATGGCATGACCCGTGGATCCCAACAGAGGTACCCAAACCAGCCACAAGTATTGGCACCGACATAGTTCATGATCTCCGTGTTTCTGATCTCTTGATGAACAATCCACCGACCTGGAATGTGGGAAAGATACAAGCACTAATTCAGAAGAAGGATATTCCTTTCATCCTCTCACTTCGCCCATCAAGTCTAGTCTCTGATAGTTATTATTGGCACTATACGAAATCAGGAGTCTACTCCGTTAAATCAGGCTACGAAATTGCCCTGGGTGCCAGAAATGATCAATCTTTTGGTTGGCCGGAACAACCTTCGATAACCCTGATTCTTGCACGGATTTGGGAGCTCAAAGCCCCTCCGAAGCTAAAACATTTCCTATGGCAAACGACTTCTGGGGCGATAGCTGTCAATGAGCAATTGGCTAAACGGAAAATGCGGACGGATATTGTCTGCTCGCGATGTTGTATCTCTCAGGCAACGGTGAATCATGCTTTATTCACTTGTCCGCCTGTGCTTCAGAGCTGGGCCCTTTCAACGATACCGACTCCACCAGGGGTTTTCCCCTCTGATAATCTCTACCAAAATATGTATTACCTGCTCATCAAAGCACTAGAGGAACCGTCGGGGGAATATGTGTACAAACAATTTCCTTGGCTTGTCTGGTATAATTGGAAAGCATGAAACGCAAAGTGTTTCACGACTACAGTTTGGTCACCTATGGATGTGGTCGATCTAGCGACAAAGGAGGCCTCGGAGTGGTTTCAGCTGAACCCATAACTCGAGAGCTAAGTCCTCACAGCAATCTCTTACAGGCACCTCCACTGCAAAATCCACCAGACCTTCTTAACTGCTGCTGTGTAGATGGATCCTGGAAGGAAGGAGATACGTTAAGTGGCATTGGATGGTCACTTTTTTCAGACACCAGAAAATTGATATATATGGGCTGTGCTACCATAAGACGGGGTTTAACTCCTCTTCATACGGAGTTGTTAGCATTGCTTTGGGCGGATAAATGTTTCAAAGGCTTATCCATCACTTGTCCGACTTTCTATACAGACTCGACCGAATTAATCCAACTCATACAAAACCCAACGGAATGGCCAGGCTTTCGAGCGGAGATAGAGGAAGTGCATATTTTACAGCAGACTCACAATCGCTTCAGTTTGCTACACTGCGGTAGATTACAGAACTTCCACGCAGATTCATTGGCAAAAGGGGCCCGACAAAGGAATTTCATTTCATCCTATATTGGACCTGCACCATTTCCTTGGTTGTTAGATTTTCCAGTGTAATTCAATTTTATTTTTAGCTTCTTTGTTGTAAAAAAAAAAAAAAACATACGTGAAAAATCCTTCTGTTGTCTCATAATTTGACTTATTTACACATGTTTGGAGTGTCTTTAATATAAGTCAAAGAGGTAAGTTGACTTTTCCTTATAAAAATAAATTACGTAATGGACTTTAATAATGTCAGCCCACTAAAGCGATTAAAAGCAATAAGGGAAACATAAGTTTCATTAATGGGATTTTAATTTTTATAAAATATGGGTCTACGTAACTAAATTCAAGGAAATGCACAATTTATAAAGTTATTGGGTTTAATTAAATAATCAGATCCAATTAAATAAAATCATTGGGGTTTTGGATTAAAATATTAACTTAACCTAACTATTAAGTAATTTTAGATTTTTGTATTAAGTGTCCCCAGACATAAAGTTAATTGTCTGAGTAAGAATAAATCTAAAATTTAAATCAATAATTAAATTGGATTGTACATGTTTAATATTGGAAGTGGATTAATAAATTCAAGATGTTGCCAAAATGACCTCTCTTGAAAATATTTATTTCATGAAAAATATTAAATGTTGTATCTATGTATATTCATGCGGATATTATATCGACCCAAAGATATATTAACATTTGGCCGAATTGCATATATTTGGACTAAAACATGTGAATGATAAATCGGTCCAAAGAAAAGTTTATCATCTATCATGGATTATTGTTAGTGTTTGATCGTTACAACAAGAGTACCACTAGTAGTTAATATTACTGTCCAAAGACTTGATATTAATGTTACACTTGGTATCTTGGATGGGCTGTACAATTGTTTGATATTTATTACTGATTACTTCGGTTAGTGAGCATTAATTAGGAAATGTTCTCTATATAGTAAACATTGTTTCTTTATCTCCCAACTTAGGATCAATCCCAACTCTTACGGGTTCTAACTTTAGCAAATGAAAAGTAAAGTCCAGATCGTTCTAGGGTGTATGGATCTTGACCTTGATGGAAACCTTGCTTCTCCTTTGGATACCAGCACTGCTGAGTATAAAGTTAATTATGAGAAGTGGGAAGGTTCCAATCACATTGGTCTAATGACCATTAAAGACACCATTCCAGAAACCTTTAGAGGTGGTAAGGAGATCAAAGATATCTAACAGTTCTTTGCCGAAATGGATATAGGCTTCGCAAGAAGCGATAAAGCGGAAATAAGCATGCTTCTGCATCGCATTAGTACAATAAGGTATTACAGTAAATGAACAATAAGGGAGTACATTTTGGAAATGTCTAACATTTTTTCAAAACTCAAGACACTTAAGATTGAGCTTTCTGCTGAATTGCTCACATACTTTGTCTTGAACTCTCTTCCTCCTCAGTTTAATCAGTTAAAATCTAATTATAACACACAAAAGAATGAATGATCTCTAAATGAGGCTCATTATGTATTGTGTGCAAGAAGAAGAGAGAATGAAACAAGATAGGACATAAAATGCTCATATAGTTAACACCTCTAAAAGTTTGGGCAAAATAAGTAAATTTGAGCCCACTAAGAATGAAGCTGCTAAAGGTCCAAGCCAAAAGAAACATGCTAAGGGTGAGGACACCTATTTCTTTTGCAAGAAGGCTGGACACCTAAAGAAAGACTGCCATAAGTATCACGCTTGGTGTGGTAAAAAGGTATGTTCCTTACTATGGTCTGTTTGAGATAAATTTAGTTGACGTACCTAGAAACGCTTGTGATACGATCCTGATTCTATTCCCCTTGGATTTTTATCTTTGAATGAAACTTCTGGTGCGGAATAACAACTCTATGTGAAGAATACTTTCTGGAACTTGATGGTGATGGAATATGGACGAAATAGAGATGAGAATGATGATAAAACAAACAAGAGATGATGATCTTGTTTGAAAGGTGAATGGATTCTCAAAAGACTGCACTTGTAAGAGAAATCCATAATTCTGGTGGTTTGGCTCTCACCACTTAGAATTTTTTTGAGTCAATAATATAAGGGTTTTAGAATGAAAATTGAATGATTTTTATTAATAGATTTCGTGCTCAATATATAAAAGAAGAGAAAGGTATATGCACCTTCTCTTGGAAATAGTTGAATTGTCTTAAAGGCTGGAAATTAAATGAAAACAAGCAAAAAGATGATTCTTGAGTTTAAATTCGAAATTTAACTTCTTCTTAAGTAGAATAGACATTTTTCCTCCTTTGATCAAGTAATAACTAAGTAACTTAGGGAAAAATGAATTATCAAGCCTCGTTAAAATCTTTTGCATAGAAAACCCATTGGGACAGAACCATGCAAAGGAAAAGAGTGCAAGATAACCACTTAGTTACTTAGTGTATTACCTTGATCATCTTTTTCATTTGCATAGGTGTAGATGTTGTAAATTTCCTTTAGTGTTGAGTCTTCTAGCTGCATCCTCTTGAGTAAAATCTTGACTCATTTAGCTAACTCCTTAGCTTTAGCTCTAGTGATCACTCCATCTGTTACTTTGAAAGCTTCTCCTAAGTCTTGCATC
>OVBE01003941.1:0-25365 GCA_900406425.1 Iberis pinnata | reverse complement strand
TCAGTCATCCCCAATCGCTTAGCCACAGAGAAAGGTATAAGATTTACACTGGATCCCGAATCACATAGTGATCTAGCAAATGTGAAATCTCCAATCTCAACTGAGAGAACGAAANATAAGATTTACACTGGATCCCGAATCACATAGTGATCTAGCAAATGTGAAATCTCCAATCTCAACTGAGAGAACGAAACTACCTGGATCGCCAAGCTTCTTAGGCATTCGATTCTGGAGAATTGAGCTGCACTTCTTTATAATCATTATTGCACCTTCTTCCAATGTCAACTTGTTGGTAACCATGTTCTTCACATACTTTTTCAGAGAAGGTATCATTTGACAAGCATCAGAGAATGAATGTCTAACACTCAATTCTTTGATCATATCTTTGCATTTAGCATCCTCTAAGTCTTTCTTTGAAGTTTTAGGCTTGACTGGATAAGGAACCTTAGGTTTGAAAACCCGAAGATGAGTTTTAGAAGATTCTGGTTCAGGGGTGGTTTGCTCAATCGGGCAAGATGTGCCCGATCGGGCATTTTCATGCGATGGTTACCCGATAATTCTGCCCGACCGGGCAGGTGATGTGCCCGATCGGTCCTTTGTCCCTGGAAAAATTTTAGTAGTTTGCACGATCGGGCTGTCCTTGCCCGATCGATCCTCTGCATATTTTTCCAAGTTCGAAAAATCTGAATCATTTGCAAAACTTCCCAAATCTTCAATTGTTCCTTCAATGAGTTTATCCTTACCATTAGTATTGGGTAAAGTATTACCACTTCACAGTTCAATAGCATTCACATACTCTTGTTTCTTCGGATTATTATCAGATTTCCCAGGAAGAAACCCAACCGGTCTTTTGACGGCTTCAGCAGTTTGGGTAACTTGAGTATCTAAGATCTTCAAATGAATAGATAATGCCTCAAATTTCTGATTCAGCTCCTTCATATCGCCTTGGATAACTCTTTGAAATTGTTGTTGACCATCTAGAAGCAACTTAAACATCAACTCAACCGAATTTCCTTGATTAGCTTGGGTTTGAGGAACTTGTTGAAATGCAGGCTGAGAGGTTTGTGGAAAACCGCCTGAATTAGAGTTGGGAATAAAGTTCCTATTCTGATTCCCTTGGAAACCATTGTTTCCAGAATTTTGCACAAACTGTTTCTGTTGAATTGGATAAGTTTGGTCTTGAGGATTCTCAACATTAATGCTTCTCCAAGAAAGATTGTGATGATTCTTGTTGAAGGCTGGATTGTATCCCTGCTTAAACACTCTTTGACCTTGGCTATTGATATAGCTCACCTCTTCTTCAACTACAGCGTTTTCTTGTTCTTGAAAGGCAAAACAAGCAACTCTAGAATCTTCTGCAGCATTAACTGGTTGTTGAGTTTGACCCTTTAGCAGTTAAGTCAACAATCCTTTCATTTCAGAAAACTCTCCTTGCAGTTCTGAGATTTCTGAGTTAGCAGCGATTACAGGAGCTTTGGTTCGGCGATCGAACTCTGGGCAGTGGTTGCTATTGCTGGCTGCTAAGTTCTCTATGAGACGATAAGCGTTTGGAACTGGTTTTTTGCATAAAGTCTCCATCACTTGTTGTATCTAAGGACAACTGGTATTTTTGTTCATTTCCTCTATAGAAGGTATTGAGGAGACTTACATCTGAGAATTCGTGATGTGGAATCACGAAGCAGTTCCTTGAATCGTTCCCAAGATTCATAGAACGATTCCACAGAGTTTTGAGCAAAGGTAGAGATCTTGTTCCTCAAAGCATTAGTCCTAGTAGTTGTGAAGAACTGAGTAATGAACATGGATTTTCAGTCATCCCAGGTTACTATGGATCCTGCAGGTAAAGACTTCAACCATCGAAGTGCCTTGTCAGCTAAAGAGTGGTTGAACAAGCTGTAGTGTTTGCAACCCTCGGATACCCCATTTAGCTTGATGGTGTTGCAAATATCTTCAAAGGTATCAATATGATTCAGTGGATGTTCATGAGGTAAACCACTGAATTGGTTGTTGCGAATCATCTGAACAAGCGAAAAGGGAATTGATATTCCCTACGCTGAGGTGGAGGAGGTTGAATGTAATTCCTATTAGCATAAAATGCTTGAGGATTGTTGAAGGAACCAACTAGAGGATGGTTCTGAGGATTGAGTTGAGCATTAACTTGAGCATTGAGCTGATTAACTCTTCCCGGATCTCCAAACAAGACAAAGTGTCTTGCATCAACCATCTGAGGTTTTAGAACGTTTTGAGGATTAGGATTTCCTGGAGGAATTTGATTGTTGATTACTCCTTGTTGGCCCTGTGGCACTTGATTTCCATTGCCACCACCTTGTCTTTGGTTAATAAGCTGATTATGCCCCATAGTAGGTGGTGGTTATTGACCTTCGGGATCGACCAAATTGATTGGATTGACGATATCAGCCATTAAAGTGGATGAACTAGCGTCTTTCTTTGTTTTCCAGTTTGAGCGTTCTAGCCTTGCAAGTTCTGACTTACTTAATTAGTTCATATGATTTGTCAGATCTTCTGTTCATACACCTGTAAAACAAAGACAAGCAAAAAAGAACGAGATGAGTACTGAAAATTAAAAACCATAAAAATTCTAATTAAAAACTAGAAAGGCATAATTGGTCCCTGACATACGCGCCAAAATTCTGATAGGTTAAGAATTTAATCCTAATTATTACTGCATAGAACAGTTCAAAGAAGTATAGAAAGGTATCGAATCCACAGAGACCATAAATGCACGTTCAGTTTAAAACTTCGAATATGGCTAAAGTGAGAATAATAGATTTGATTGTGATCAAAACGGTAATTAAAAATGGTTTAAAAACTATGATAATAAAGCGTTATGCAATAGGGAAATCTGTAGGTATTTAGGTTTAAAGTCAAGTTAACATGCAAGATTTACATTGAAAATAGTTCTCTACATGAAAAACGAATTTGGAATAATCTCCTCCCGGAGTATTAGACCCTATGATCGAATTGTCAGAGACAAACTTCCGCCGTCTTTAAAACAATCTGATCATGCATTCGAACTCAGATTCAATTGTTCATAAGCATTAAAAATATACTCCGCAAGTTTAAACACTTATTCATCTAAATTAGGTCAGGTTTCTAAATCATATCCCTTTGTATTTATCAACCTATAATCATGAACTAGGTGATCAAACTAATTCATGTATTAAGAACGAATTTAGACTAAGAACCTATCAATTTCAATCCTACAATGTTAAACCTAACATTCAAACCTGTTTTCCCATTAGGAAAACCCTATAACCTAACTAGTGAACTACTCAAACAAATCAATTTATGAGAAGAACACATAATTGTAATCAAATAAATAAATATATTAAAATCTGGGTTCATAATTTCTTCTCCAAATACAGGTTCAGAAATTCTCAAGTTGCAAAAAGTAAAGATAGATTATAATAACCTAAGTCACAAAAGGCTTTTATAGTTCTAAAAGTAAAAAATCTAAAATATGGAAATAATGGATAACTTTTGAGGACTTGGGTGCAAAATTGGAATTTCAAGTTCTGCTTCGGGTGATCTGCCCGATCGATCTAGATGTGCCCGATCGGGCAGATTGTATTGATGCTCGATCCTTGTTCAAATGCTCGATCGGTCTGATTATACGAATTTATCCAGGAACATTTGCCCGATCGGGAAAGTGATGTGCCCGTTCATGCAAATCATCTTGTAGCTTAATCATTCTTTTGAAATTTCTGAAATGCTCTGAAATGTCCCGAAATGTTCTTTTTAGCTCTGAAACGACCCGAACGCCTAGAAGTCCTGAAATATACCAATTTTCAAGGAAAACACTCGGAATAATGCAGAATAGCAGACATAAATGCCCACTATAATGCATTAAAACCGAGTAATATCAAAAAGATCATATGAATCAATAGTTTTTCGTGTGCGGGTTGGACGAGCAGCATTCACAGTATCACCCATGACCAGAAAGTCTGTTCGAGAAGAGAAATCGGAGAAGACGAAGTCAATGAATATAAAAAAGAAAACATAAAGAATCATTGAATTTCAGTGTTTCGAGAATGAATCTGCAGACTCAACTTTTGTATCGCGAGTCACTGCTCTTATACCATGTCAGAAAATTTTGAGAGAATAAAGTTTTTGTTGTATTATGCTGTATATGGCTCTCAAAGTTTATACAAATGATTACAGTGATTAAACATAAGTATCCACCTTAATTGTCTATTCTACCTCGAAATATATACATTATTACCATCATATATACATTATTACCAACAAAATTCCTTGGACTTTGCACTCCGAAAATAAAATAGGTTGGATATGTAACACGTATTTCTTTTTCTTCAACTTCTCACCCTTATTCCATGTCACTATTTCTTTTTCTCTCTTTTTCTTCAACTTCTCACCCTTAATCGTTCTTTCTCTATTCTTTTTTCACCAAGTTGCTACTTTTCTCTCTCTCTCTGATTATGGGCAAAGAGTCAAAGGTAGCTCCCAAAATTCAAAGTGTGTTTCTTTTTTCTCCATTGTGTTATCATCATACCCTAAATATACAAAAAGAGGGGTAAGCTTGTGACTTCTCAGAGACGTAAAAAGCAGAGTAACCTGCTTCTTTTAGTAACTGAATTCTCAAAAAGACAGTGACTTCTTTCTTATTTACTCTTTATTATTTTTTCTTTTTTACTTTTTATTGTTCTTTGTCTAAATATTGATTTCTTAAAAGTATTTACAACTTATCATTATTATTATTATTTTTGTCTACACAACTTATCATTATTTAATTAGCAATCTCTCACTTCTACAAAATTACAAACTATTCCATACACTTTTTGAAAACTTTTCTTAAGTGTACTTAACAAAACAAATACTTTACCTACCACAATATTACTCAGTGCTGGCTCAAAAAAAATTAAGGATCTCCGTGCAAAAATAAAATTTGGGACCCTTAATTTTAAAAAAAAAAATTTAAAAACATAATCAAATTGTAATGTATTAAATTGTTATTCATAAATATAAATAAAATATAAATTACTTTTATTTTTAAATCAAAACTTTTAAAAATTATAAAAAAATTTGGGTATCAAAATTATCGGTTCGGGGGAGGGACCCTGAGCGGTCGCCCCTAATGCCCTCCCCACTTAGCCGGCACTGGATAGACTCATTCGTAAATAAAAAGTGCACCTTTCTTTTATACAGAATAAAATAGTGTATTTAACGATATGTTTGTCTAGGTAAAAAAATCGATTTCCTATAAACGTCATAATTTTATTTTATCAGTTGAATATGGTATAATAGTATAAGTTTATTGATAAATTAGATGAATAAATTATTTGACGGTTTTTAGTTTATTTTGAAAAAAAATTAAGAACTTCGGTCCCAACATTTTTTTAATATAATAAGATAAAATAGTGTATTTTGGTTTTTATTTAAACGTAATATTACGTGTGTAAATTGGAATGTCATTAAAGGGTTTTGCAAATGAAAATCAACATACACTACAAGAAAATATTGTTAAAGTGACCAGGTGGTCTGACAGATCTAAATCTGTCAAGATTTCCTGACGGAAATATCCGTCCGGAATCCGTGACGAAATCCGTCAGGAAATTGACCTGACGACATATCCGTTAATGTGACCGTTGCCAACGGTTATATTCGTAAATCCTGACAGATAATCTGTCAGGATTCCGTCATAACAAATTCTATAAAATCAGAACCCCGCCAACTTCATTATTCTCACACACAACATATATATTACAAAAACTGTCTAATCCTCCTTATTTTCGATCATGGATGGATCGAGAAAAAATAGATCCAGATACGAACATTTTGAACGACGAGTATTCGCGTGGTGTTATGGAATTCATGAAATTAGCATGTCGACAACCTCGGGCACAACACAATCGTACGTTACTATGTCCATGCTATGTTTGTCGAAATTCGCATAATATCAAGATAGATATGGTTTGGAATCACTTATATATGAATGGTTTTATGTCTAGTTATAAGATTTGATATTTACATGGAGAAAGACATGATATTGTTGCTAGTAGTAGTGATAGCGAACGACCTGATCTTGTTGCTAGTACTAGCGGTAGCGAACCATTGGCCGATAGGATAAATGGTTAATGACGTTTATAGAGAAACTATAGAGACGGCTCAGCGTTCGTACGAAGAACCAAATTTAGAAGCACGATGGTTTTTTGATATGTTAGACGCAACGAATCAGACATTATATAGTGGATGTAGAGATGAAAATTCGCCTTTATCATTTGCTGGTAGGTTGATGGGTATAAAGACATATTATAACTTGCCTAAGGATGCAGTTGACGCAATAGCCAAGTTAGTGAGAGATATCTTGCCAAAGGATAACAATGCTCCATGTTCATATTACGAGATTAAGAAACTTGTGTCGGGGCTTGGATTGCCGTATGAGGTTATAGACGTGTGCATCGATAATTGTATGATCTATTGGAGACGTGATGACACCCGAACGAGGTGTAGATACTTTCGGAAACCAAGGTATAAGGATACATGCGGTAGAGTTTCAATGCCTTAAAGAGGATGTGGTATTTGCCACTAAAGGATAGGTTGAAGAGGTTGTATCAGTTTGAGAGAACAACTGCGGCAATGAGATGGCATGCTGAGCATAGATTCAATGGAGAGATTACACATCCTTCTGATACAGAAGCTTGGCAGAATTTTCAGGCTACTTATCCAGATTTTGCATGTGAGCCAAGAAACGTTTATCTCAGATTAAGTACAGATGAATTCAGCTCATTCGGGAAGCACAGTAGACAGTGTTCTCTATGGCCAGTGATCGTGACACCATACAATTTGCCGCCATATTTGTGTATGAACTGAGAGTTTCTATTTCTATTTGTTCTTGTACCAGGGCCGGAACATCCGAAACGATCACTTGACGTGTTTTTGCAACCACTGATACATGAGTTGTTGACATGATGGAAACATGGGGAGCAAGCCTATAACGTGTCTTTACAACAAAATTTTAGGATGCGTGCGGTTCTGATGTGGACTATAAGCGATTTCCCAGCGTATGACATGTTATCAAGGTGGACAGCTCACGGGAAACTAGCATGTCCATATCGTGCAGATAACACTGATTCGTTCCATCTGAGAATGGAAGGAAAATATGATGGTTTTATTGTCACCGAAGTTTTTTTCCCCCTAGTCATCCATATCGTCGATCAACAACATTATTCACAAAGAAGAGATGACGGTCTACCACCTGAATTAGGTGGCACATATCTCTTAGGAAAATTGGATGATTATAGTGTTGTTATGACGAATGATGCAAATGTTGGTTGAAATGGACACGTCAATGTTAAGTTTATGGGTATAAATCATAACTGGCACAAGAAAAGCATATTCTGGGCTTTACCTTATTGGGAAACACATTTGTTGAGGCATAACATAGATGTGATGCATGCGGAGAAAAAAATTCCTGACAACATAATGAACACAGTTCTAAATGTCCAAGGGAAGACAAAAGATAATTTGAAGTCCATATTAGACTTGCCGAACATTTTTTTCTCGTCCTGAGCTTCACATCAACCCCGATGGAAGTTGTCCAGTTCTGGCATTTAGATTATCGAAGAATGCAAAGGCTGAGTTCTTCGACTAGATTATCCATATGGTCAAATTCCCCGATGGGTACGCTTCTAATATGAGGAATTGTGTTGATAACGGAGAAGGAAAGTTCATTGGAATGAAGAGCCATCATTGTCATGTGGTGATGCAACGCCTTCTTCCATTTGCATTTGAGAATCTCCCGCCGAAAGATGTTTACGAAGCCATTGCAAGTATTAATGTAGTAATTTGTATACAATTTATTTTATGGTTTCAATCATTGTTTACTTACATGTTTTCTTTTCATTAACAGCGGTTGGGACTTTCTTTCGTGATCTTAGCAAGGGGACACTTACAGTTGATGGTATTTCGACATTACATGCGAACATACCCACGATCCTTTGCGACTTGGAGAAGATTTTCCCACCACCTTTCTTCAACGTCATGGAATATCTCACGATTCATCTTCCACGTGAAGCATCGATTGGTGGACTGGTCCAATATCGGTGGATGTACCCCTTTGAGAGGTACATGTTCCACTTGAAGAAAAAGGTGAAAAATCTAAGCAAAGTTAAGGGTTCTATTGTGGCACAAAGCATCAATGAAGAAGCTGCAAATTTCGCACAATATTACTTTACAAGAGATGTTCCAACAAGAAGTCGTAGAACAAGTCGACATGACGACGGTGGAGAACATGCGATGTACCCAGCTTATGTTCCAAGCATGTTTCGACAAATTGGAAGACTTAGCGGGAAGGATAAGAGTAGCCGACTTACATCTGAGAAGTGGAATCATTTACATATGTATATCCTTACTAATTGTGAGGATATGCTCGAATATGAAAAGTACAAGTTCAATACTTTATACATCTTAAATTTTTTTATTATACATATAGTTTATATAACTTGTGATTATTTCAAATTATGTTGGTTATACAAAGCAGTCGTCCATGGTTATTTCCCAGATAAATCTGAAGACGAAGTTGAGGCTCTCAAACAGGAAGAGTTCATTAAGTGGTTGCAATATTATGTAAGTGGTTGATTTTATTCAATTATGATTAATATTTTTTGCAAAATTCAAACTTATAATCTACACGTAAATATAGGTTGCAGAAGAAACATCGAACGGTCGAACATTTCCCACTTGGTTGCTCGATATTGCAAGAGGGCCAAACAACATTGCAACGTCATACCCGAGGTATTGCACGAGGGGATTCACTTTCATGGTCAACGCCTTAGATAGAGTAAGACGACCTTAGATCATGGTATATCTTCGTCCTCCGGAGATGTTGTGTACTACAAATTTCTTCGAGAGATATTGGAGGTCCATTACCCAGGTATGTTGAACTTGAGATGCGTTGTCTTCATGTGTGATTGGTATGATCCAACAGATGGTAGAGGTGTTCGAGTAGAAAAGTTTGGCGTGACTTCGATCAACTCCCGTAAAAAACTTGGAACATACGATCCTTTAATTCTTGCCACACAAGCGGATCAGGTATAATCTTGGGTGTTTAATGAATTCACATAAATTGTCTATTACACTTATAGCTAACATAATATTTACGAATGTTGCAGGTCTCTTACATTACGTACCCACGCATAAGGAATATGAGCGATCCTTGGGTAACGATGACGAAAGTAAATCCTCGTCATATGATAGAAGGCATTCTAGAGCGTGAACAACTACAACCATTGGGTAATGGTTCTTTAGCTGAGATTCAACCTACTATAGGCGTCAATCTAGTAGTGAATTTCTTAATGTTTGGCGATTTGAACGTTAGTATACATGACATAGATGATGAGTCTGGTGACAAGTTTAAGATGATGCGAGTTCTGATCCATCAGATTATACTTCGACTTCCGAGTAGATTTTTTTGTTTTTTACTGTGTATGAAAAATTTTAAACGTATTCTTTTTATCTATATTATTTGCATTTTTTAAAAACAATATATATGTATATATATACATAATATTATATATATATATAACTTATATATTTATATTAAAAAGATATATAATACATAAATATAATATATATTATTTCCTGACGGAAGTCTGGGATCCATCAGGAAATATTCATTTAGGGTTTGGAATCCCTAAACCCTAAATGAAGAAACTAATTCATGTTAACAAGCATTTTAGTTCATTTATGTTTCAATCTTAAAAAATAAATTTAACAAAAATTAACGAAAACATGTTTATACTCGGAAGTGTTTGTAACGATATATGATCTTAAACCCTCAACTTCGATAACGGAATATGTACATTTATAAATTCTCATTTGAATGTAATTAGGAACACAACATGAACATGATTTTATAATCATTCATGTTGATATGTAACACATATTGATAGGATCCAAACCCTAAACCCTAAACCCTATTTTGCAATTCCTGACGGATTTTTATACTGTACATTGGCGCGTATAAATCCAAAAAATTAAAAACCGAATGAAAATTCAATTTTTTCATTCCCTACGGATTCCTGACGGATCAGTCAGTGAAAAATTAAATATAAATGTTTCCAGACACTTCTTCTTCCTCATTATATCTCAAAACCACAAAAATCGGCGATTTAGGCGATTTTTCGGCCAAATCAACATCATTTCTTCATCAAATCACATCTACAACTTACCCATGGGTGATCCAAGGTAAGTTTGATGCTTTAAGTACATTTAGGGTTGATTTTGCCATATGTTTGAGTTTTAGAGATTTTAAGAAATTGGATTTTGATTAGGATTTATGGTTTGATTTGTGTTTGGAATGTTGTTGTTGTTTAGAAATTATGATTATGTTTGAGTTTATGGATTGATTTAGTTGTGTGTTGTTAAAAAAAATTATTTTAGGGTTTAGGGTTAATGTTATGATTTAGGGTTTGATAATTGTTTTGAATGTAAATTGATTTTGATTTGTGATTAGTTATGGGTTTTATAAATATGTGTATTTTAGGGTTTATGGTTTATTTTAGGGTTTAGGGTTAATGTTAGGATTTAGGGTTTGATAATTATTTTGAATGTAAAATGATTTTGATTTTTGATTAATTTTTATGTTTCAATAAAAATGTGTATAGGTTTAGGGTTTATTTTAGGGTTAAGAATTAAAATTAATATTTAATTTTATATTTGTAAGATTTATTAAATTTTTTATATACTATTATGAAATTTATTTACTAAAATTATTTTAAATTAATATTTAAATAATTATAAATATTTATAATTTTCAAAATTTAAAATTTAAAATTATATTTATAATATTTATTATAAATTTTAATTTTAATTATTATTATTATAATAATTATATCTTAAATTTGGATTATTTTCAATTTTAATTATTATTATAAATTTTAATTATTATTATTAAAATTATTATACAACATTTTCATAATTGAAATAATAAATTTCAGATCGTATGCTAGATTCCATGCGACTGATATTGGCCAGTCGTCGGGACTTTCGAACAGGTCCCCGACTGGTACTCGGGTGCTTGAGACGCATGCTAGATTCCATGCGACCGAGGAACAGATGTTATAGAGGACCTCCTTGTCCAGCCGGGACGGGAGAGATTGCCGCGATCGGATAATGGGATCACGAAGTGCATCAAGCGACTGATGCAAAGAATTCTCAGAGTCGCTTATCAGACGTTCAGAGATATGCCATCCACAGACCAGGAGTAGTGGTTTTATTGTTTTGCGGTAAGACATATATCGTTTAACAAACTTAAAGTATAAATTGTTACTAACATAAACCCTTTGAACTTTATAACAAGAGTTCAACTGGGAACCTCATATGACCCGAGAGGTCAGAAGGGATTTTTTTGTACGAACGGGGAAGACTTACACTCAGCACGTGTACGCTTGGAAGACGAGTTGGTACAGGAAGAAGCATAACATGATGCTTGATGAAGTCTTCCAAGGCTTCCTCGACTATTGGAAAGAAGAGAAGACCAAAAACAAGTCGACGACGAACAAGAACAATTGGATGAGTACCCGAGATGGCAAGGGTATAGCGACTACGAACACCGGTTCGAAGAGTGCGATCACTCAAGCCGATGAGATCGTAAGTCAATATTTTAAATATACCAAACTTAATATATTGAATATTCAAATCTAATTTGATTCTTAATTTTAAATTAGGAGCGTCAGACTGGACAACGACCGGGCTCGATCGAGCTTATGGAGGACATGCACACGAACAAGACGACGAGTGAGATACAAGAACCGGTTGTTCGTGAGGTGGTCGAAATGATACATCGACATATCCAGGAGCGAGCATCTCATGAGTTCGTTGGGCCTGACGCACTCCCGCTTGATACGCAGTATGATATTGCGTCTCAGGTATGTTATATGTTAATTTCATTTTAAATTATAATTTAACACATTGGTTTAGGTTTGTTTTAACATAATATTTTTTGTTTTATGTTTCTTGCAGGTTACGAAGAAACAAAAGGGGCGCATGTTAGGGTTCGGAACATGGCCTGTTACTGTTTCCCGGGATCCTCTCGATCGAGGAGTTGTTTTTGGGAGGAGGAGATGCGGCAAAAGGATGCAGCAATGGAGGCGATGCAATTTGAGATGATTCAGATGCGGGCTGCGCAACAGGAGCACGAAGATCGCTTCGCCGCCTAACTCAGAGAACAACATGAGGAGATGAACCGTCAGATGGAAGAGCGGATCAAGGCGACTATGGATTCGTACATGGCTCAGATGACGGATCGATACCCGCCGCCACCACCACCTCAGTAGTTTAGTTTATGTTTTTTTAATCTTTTTATCGTTGTTTATCAGATATTTGACGTATTTTGGGTTTTTGTAAATATTTTTCAGATTTTAGTTTTATGAATACTTTTAGAATTTTATTTATATTTGAATTATTAAATATAATTTATATTATTAATTAGTAAATTAATATTATTAATCAAATAAAGCAATTAATAATTAAAATTATTTTTTATTTTAAAATATATGATCTGTCAAGAATCCATTAGAAAATATCCTACCAGAATATCCATCAGGAATTCCTGACGGATTTCATGATGGATATATCCTTACGGATTCCTAACGAAATGGTTAGTGACGGATTCTTCGTCAGGAATCCGTCAGGAATAATCCATCACGAATCCGTGAGGAATAATTCGTCACGAATCTGTCAAGAATTCCTGACGGAATCGTGAAGGATATTGAATTACTGATCATCTAATCCTGACGGACCAATTTCGTCACGATTCCATAAGTATAGCCCAGTCGTGATGGATTCGTGACAGATTTTTCCGTCACGTTTTGGCTGTTTTTTTGTAGTGATATGGTCGCTTGTTGGGGCATTCTCAAGAATACCATCAAAAACTAGGTTTATTCCAAAAATACCACACACTCCTAAAAGTTTCAGAAATACCATATTTTTTTCAAAAATACCACAAAATTTTAAATAGCTTTAAAACTTCAAATTTAAACCCTAAAATCCCAAAGCCAATTCATATCCCCTTCAAAACTAAAACATAAATTCTATTTAGTGAACCCAAACCCAAAATTTTAAATTCACTTAAAATTCTTAAAACTCAATTTTTATGTTTGTGGTATTTTTGAAACATTTGAGAGTGTGTGATATTTTTAGAACTTTTAAGAATGTGTGTTAGTTTTGAAATTTGAACTTTTTTTAATAATGTTTCAAGAAATTCCTCTAGTTTAGTGCTATTATTAAAATATAAATATATATATATATATAGAACTACTTTTTAAAAAGTATTTACAAGGATTTTTTAATTTTTAAAAATACAATGTTCCAATAATATATATATATATATATATATAGTTAGAAATTTAAAAAAAATATTTATAGGTTAGTGTAGGAAAAACTTTAGTAAAAAATTAAAAATACAGTGTTCCAATACTACAACTCTACGAGTGAATCAACTAGATAAGCAGAGCTTGAACCAATATAAGCATCTGAACTTTTTTGGTTAGGATTATTTTATTTTTAGAATCATTTGAGGGTCAAACATGGACAATAACCTAAAGTTTTTTTTTTCATAGTCACAACTTACTATTCCATAGTTTAGTTAAAAAGCACATTATCATAGCTTGGATATTATACGCCGATAAAGAATAAAGAAGACAGATAACCGGGAAGTTCTTGTACGAATCGCGGACGATAAAAGTGGTTATAGCTGGCATCGGAGGAATCGTGTTGTAATTTGGTTAAGAGGTAGGTCAAAATTAATCGAAACGTATCAAACCGAACTTAAAATTCTCGGTTAGGAGTCCCAAACCGAGCCGCGTAAAAATGAAAAAATTCCGGAATAGGATCGGGATTTTGAACCCGACGTGAATCGAACACGCAACCTTCTGATCTGGAGTCAGACGCGCTACCATTGCGCCACGGATCCGGATGTCAGTTTTAGTCAATTACTTATAGAAATCAGAAAGCAAGACGAAATTATAAGTTCATAATGAATCATGATCGTGTTTATTGCATTGACAATGGCAGTCAACTTTAAAATCTTTCAAGAGGAAAGAGAAAAAAAACAAAAAAGACAAAAAAGCTCATCTATATACAAAGAATTAGTCTATATCTAACTTGGAATTAAGAACAAAATGTTAGATCATCATTATTGAAACCGAGACGTTACGGTGATGAAGATATCTTCAGGACAAGGAATCGTTAAGCCACCCATGGGATGATTAAATCCAAACTCTTCTTCGGATTTAGTGAGCAGAGCTTGGAAAGAAGGTTGGCTCAAGTATGAGATTGGCACTATATATCTCTTCTTCTGGCTCTCTCCTACGTACACCGCAAGAAACCCTTTTGGTGCCGCCGAGTCTCCCCTTTTGTTCATAGAAGCTGTTGCGGTGGAGCGGCTTAGAATCTTCTTGGCACCCAATAGACTTCTCACCAAAGCCATTGTTATTTCTTTTTTCTGAAAGTTTTGAACTGTTTTGAAGTTTCTTAAGATGTGATTGGATATATTGCTTTGTAGTTGGTTGATGAATAATGAGTAGATTATGTGTGTATATATAGAACAATGAATGAGTTGAAACCACTTTGAAAGTATTTCAAAACTTGTGGTCTTGATTTGAAGCGTGGGACAGAGTAGAACAGAGTAGAACAGAGTTTTCACATGGTTCTGTATTTAGCATTATTGCAAAGTCTGTCTTAATGGATAAACAAATGAGTGTGGGACAAGAAGCTCTATATGGTATTCACAAGGGATTGTTTCCTGATAAGACATATGCTATTGTCTATCATGATCTGTGGGTTGATTCTCTCCTTTCTGTGGGCTAAATTGATTTGAATAAGAAAATAAAGTGGGGACTTAATATGTTTCTCAACAACGGAACAAGTATTTTTTGTCACTCATAGAAGTTTTTTGTTTAAATTTTATCCACAAATCGGATCACACAGGACAGTCTCAGTCTCCAATTATATATCGTGCTACTGCTGATTAAGACCGGGACCACGGTTTTCGGTTTAAGAGTACTTAAATTATCGAACCAGATAAACCAACTTAATTAGTGGGACCAGATGAAACGCAGCAGCAGAAGCGAATTCGCAAAATTTTAAAAAAGTTTCCGGAATAAGATCGGGACTTTGAACCCGACGTGAATCGAACACGCAACCTTCTGATCTGGAGTCAGACGCGCTACCATTGCGCCACGGATCCGGATGTTTAATTACTCACACTTACAGTATCTAAGCTAAACGTTTGTTTTAATATATTTAATGTATGTGTTTACACATCTCTGAAAAAATCTGTGAAACTTGTGGTGTTGAAGCTGTGGGACAGATTAGAACAGTGTTTCACATGAATCTGTCTTTAGCATTAGTTTGGTGCAATTTTTCTTGATGATAAAAATAGTTGAGTGTGGGACAACAAACTCCATATGCAATTCACAAGGGTATGTTTTTCCAGATAAGTCATGCTCATGCTATTGACAATAATAAAGACCAGCAAGTTTCTCTTCTTCATGTTCTGTGGTGATCTTATTCTCTCGTCTTAAGGTGGGGACCTGAAGTTGTTCAATATCAGACAAACAAGTCTCTCTCATTCTCTATTTTTTTTTTTCCTTTGATGATATCTAAAAATATGATAGCACATGAAAATTGTAACTAAAAGAAGATAATTTTGGAGGAAAACTTAGTTTGTTCAATAGAGGGGCCATATATATATATGTTGATGGTGAAGTTAGTGTGTGAGATGAGAGGCATGTGCTTTAATTAGAGCTGGCTAAGTGTCTTCTTAATCCAGATGTAAGACATAACCTTCTTTAAATGTGTCCTTATTATGAATATCATACATGAAGACCTTTTACTAATTAAGTAAGCAATCTAAACAAGATAATATATATGCATGGCTTGCTTGTCTTTGAAATAGTTGTATTGGGTCGTTAAAAATCTCATGAACTAACTTAAATACCTAATCTGTAAACATTAGTGAAGTAATCATACTGCGATGTTATCAAATATAAGAACAAGATCGAGACCAAGGTGAATCATGAACTACCGTTGCTCTACTGACCGAGATTAATTTGTAAACTAATCAAATTAGTTCTTCAAGTGGTGTTGTCTTATTTTTTCTATGATCCAAAATTTATTGACATGAGTAAGAATAGTCTTTATTGCATAGAAAATTGCAACCACTCTCAAAAAATTGTAAGAAAAACTCCTTCGAGAAAGATAGAAAAAAATCATATATTTACAATGAATTAAGTCTAATTCTAACTCAAAAGAAACAAATGTTGGACCATCATCATCATTGCAACCAAGAAATCACATTGATGAAGGTATTTTCAGGACAAGGGATCGTAAGGCCACCCATCGGATGATTGAAGCCAAACTCTTCTTCTGATTTACTAAGAAGAGCTTGAAAAGAAGGTTGGCTCAAGTATGAGACTGGAACCAAATATCTTTTCTTTTGGCATTCTCCAACGTACACTGCAAGAAACCCTTTTGGCACTGTCGAAGTTGCTCTTTTGCTCGTAGAAGCTGCTGCTGTGGAGAAGCCAAGAATCTTCTTTGCACCAAATATACTTCTCACTAAAGCCATTTCTTAATTTTTGAAACTTTAAATTGTTTTGAAAACCTAGTTTTGAAGATGTAAGAAAAGATTCAATTTTTTGGATTGCTTGTTGTTGGTTGATGATAGAAAAGAATGGGTTAAGTGTGTATATATAGAAAGATCAACGAATGAATTGTAAACTCGATGAAAATCCTTTTGAAACTTGTGGTGTCTACAAGTGTGGGACAGAGTAAAATAGAATTGCACATGGTTTTGTCTTTACCATTTGGAGAAAAACATCAATGCAATTTGTCTAGTTGTATAATCTTCATTGCAATTCACAAGGGTTTGTTTTCTCAATGTTTTGTGATGATTAAGTGGTTGGTTCTTAGTCGATTTAATAAGAAGTTAGAGAAGGGACCTGATGTTGTTCAACAACATAACAACAAGTCTCTCTCTCTCACTGGTTAAGTTATACTTTGGTCAAACATTATTTACAAGTGCTCTTAGTGAACTATTTCAAATCTTTTAGAGCAAGTTCAATGGCGGTGCTTAAAGGGTTGTGAATGGGGTGTTTATGTATTAAAAGTGTATTAGAGTAATTAATTAAATCATAAATAGGTATTTCATCAATGGATCAATGCGTACTTAAGCAATTTAAAAAATTATTAAGGATCCCTACGTCGATGTTTTTTTAAAGTGTTGGGGTTGAATCAGAAAGGGCAAAATTTATTTTTGCCCTATTTCTCTCATGCGACTCCGATGGCGACTCCAAAGGCGATTCCTGGTGTTTCTGGCGATTCGCCGGTGAAATCAAAGGGAGATGACTTGAAGCTGGAAGGTAAGACGAAGAAGCAGAAGGTAATCGATTTATCTCGGGTAAAAGGTAATCGATTTATCTCGGGTAAAAGGTAATCGATTAACTTCTTTTGTTTTTGTTGGTTCGTTGTACTAGTGTTGCGATTATAGGTCCAATGTTTGTTGATTGTGTTGTTTATGTGTAGATTAGGGTTCATTTGTTGATGAATTTTGATTTCAGTCCGTTTTGATTGTTGTTCTTTGTCAATGCATTTGATTTAAAGGTTTATTGTTTGTTGATTTGCGAGTATAGGTCTAGTTATTTTGTTGATTTGTGAATGATCCGTACGTAAATGCAAAGAGTTTTGATTGTTGTAGTTTGTCAATGCATTTGATTGTTGAATCTGTTTTGATTGTTGATTGTTGAATCCGTTTTTATTGTTGATTGTTTTTTCTTTGCTGGTAACAAGGCAAACTTGTTGTTCTCTGCCTCATCAAAGAACATGTAAGTGAATGCTTGAACAGATTTGTTAGTCTGGTAGCTAATGAATGTTTGTTAGTTGTAGTTAGGTGATGAAAGCTTGATTATATGTATATCTGAAACACTTAATACACCTTTTTATAAAATCTACCATCTTAATTTAGCTAAAACAGAAACTAAAACTTAGCTTAAACAAAAACTAAAACACAAACACAAACTTAGCTAAAACATAAACTAAAACTTGTCATGGATCCATATGTTCCTCAAGCTATGGATCCATTCTTTCACCCTGCAAACTTCACAACCCTCCTAAACAGCCAATTCCCTAAGGCCTGTTTGAGTCCCTAACCTTTTACTAGTCAAATGAGTGATGCTCCTGAAGTTGTTGAGGAGAAAAGTGAGAGTCGTAAAGAGAGAAGGAAATGGTCTTCTATAGAAGACATTGTGATTTGTAGCTCTTGGCTAAACACAAGCAAATATTTTTTTGTTTCCAATGAGAAAAATCATGATGCCTTATGGAAAAGGATTGCGGCTTACTTCTATGCTTCCCCCAACCTAGCTGGATATCATGACAAAGAGGCTATACACTACAAATAGAGATGACAAAGGATCAACGATAGTATGTGCAAGTTTGTTGGCTGTCATGCCACTGCTTCCAGACAACAAAGCAGTGGCCAAAATGATGATGATGTGATAAGGGTGGCGTATGATCTCTACTTCCAGGATCACAAGGTGAAATTCTCTCTTCAACACTGCTGGATTGAACTTAAAAATGACCAAAAGTGGTGTGTCTCTATAACTGGAAAAGGGGAACAAAGCTTAAAGAGAAGGAAGATAGATCAATGCACAACTTCATCAAACGCAGAGAAGGTGAAACCAATGGGTGTGAAAGCAGATAAAGCAACCACAAAAAAATATTTTTTAGTAAGGGAGGGAGTGTGGACAGTGAGAGCAGTGTGAAGGTGTTTGAGCAAATGTGAAACATCAAGAAAAAAGACTTGGCTGCTAAGGAGAATGTGTCCAAAGTGGGTATGCTAGAGAGTCTAGTAGCTAAAAAGAGCTAAAAAAGAAGAGGTATATTTACGTGAGGATTGTAGATTAGAGTGAGGATTGTAGATCATTGTCAATTAGAATGATGATTGTAGGCTTGTATGTTACATGAGAATTGTAGAATGTAGATTTGTTTATAGAATGAAATATGTGATTGCTTATTTAAGCACCTCTAATGGACACTGATAAGCTAAGAATTTAATCCTAAAATTAATACTCGAGACATATCAATGTAGCATAGTATAGGGTCGAATCCACAGAGACCAGACATCATGACTCTCAGTTCAATCTCAAATCAAGCTAAGATAGAATAGTTAAGTTGTTTGTAACGAATCAAAACGATAAATTAAAAAGCGGTTGTAAACGATAAGATAAATACGTCAGGCATTAGGGAAATTCATAGGTATTCAGGTTTAAATCCAAAGTTAACATGCAAGATTTTACTTTGAAAATAGTTCTCAACATGAAAGACATAAATAGAATAATCTCCTCTCGAAGTATTAAACCCTGTGTTCGAATTATTAGAAACAAACTCTCGCCGTGTCTAACTAATTCAATCATGCAATAATGTTTAGATTCAATTGTTCATAAGCATTCAGGACAATACTCTCGCAAGCAAGAACACTTATTCATCTAGACTAGGTCATATCTCTAAACCAAATCACTTTGCGCTTATAAATCTAATATCAATGAACTAGATGACCAATCTAATTCATGCATTAATAATAAGTCTAGACTAAAAACCTAACAATTTCAATCCTTTATGTTAAACCCTAACATTCAAACCTGGTTTCCCTAGGAAACCCTAAAACCTAACTAATGAACTACTTAGACATTGAAAAGTAAAAGAAATCAATATATTTGAAGAACACATAATCATAAAACAATAATATATATTAAACAAGGGTTTAGAGAAAATTTCTCCCAAATACAGAGTTTCAGAATCTCCTCTCCCTCAGTAAAAATCTCTAATAGAATAAATCTTAATGAAAAATAACCTAAACGAAAAGCTTTTATAGTCTAAAAAGTAAAATAATCTAAAATAAGGAAATTTGATAGGTTGAGGACTTGAATGCAAAATTTGGAAATCTTCCTCTTCTCAGGTAAAGTGCTCGATCGTTCTCCTTAGTGTCCGATCTGGCACTTTGAAAAGTTTCCCGATCGTTCTCTTTTTAGCACGATCAATCTATTGATGCGAATTCTTCCAGGAGCAAATGCCCGATCGGGCACAAGAGTTTCCCGATCGTGCACTTCTTTCTTTACATAGTCAAATATTATGATTGATCTGAAATGCTCTGAAATACATTTTTGATACACACACACATTTATTTTATTCACCAATTTTTTTTATTAAAACATAACTTGATACAACATAGAAGTGAAAGTGAAGATGGAATCAAGAGGCTGATGGAATCAAGCATCTGAGTGGCAACAAGGAGCTGATAAGGAATCAGGAACATTATTGTTGTAGCATGGATTTTGGAGGGAAAGTTGATGTGGCGCTATCAAAGATAAAAGTTCTGGATAGAAGATTGAGATCAGAAAGATTGAAGATAGGGTTTGAAGATATTGCTAAATCATAACGAAAAGATCTTGGCGAGAAGATCTTGTAGTGAGATATTCAAGGAGATTTTATTTAAGAAGAAAAATGCGTTGGAAGATCATTTTTAGGGTTTTGGGAGTTGTCTATAAAGAGGAAAAAGTGTTCTGAAGTAGAAAACACTTTTTAGATCTTTATACTTGAGAAGTATTACGTTTTAAAGAGCTTAGATTCTGAAAGTTGTTGTGGGTGAGTGTTCATTACTCTTGAGAAGAATTACAGGTGTGGGTATTTCGGATTAGGAGTAAAAGTTTGTTAAACTTGTGGGTGACAATCTAATAGAGTTTAGGATTGTGTAAAACCTGTTTAGGTTATATCTTTGTAGAAACATTGAAAAAATAAAGTTTAATAAAGTATTTTGGTTGTGTTAATTAAAGTAGTTGATTGTTTTGCTAGTCTCTATACACTTTCAATTGGTATCAGAGCGGATCACCAACTAACAGATATTTTTGTCCTATAACATGTGAGATCTTGCGACAAGTATGGAAAATAATCAATAGTTTGTGATAATTAACAAACCATTGTTACTTGATTATGATAACTATGATTATTGGAAAGTTCAAATGACTCAAGACATTCAAAGCATTGATATGGATGCATGGATTGCGGTAGAGGAAGGATGGGATCCATCAAAAGTGCATAATGAAAAAGGTGAACTGGTGTTAAAACCTATGAAGGAATGGACTCCACCTGAAAAAAGTGCAGCCAAGGCAAACTCACAAGCACTTACCAAGATATTTATGAATTCACCAAGGTTCAAAGGTGTACAAGGGCTAAAGATGCTTGGGATATTCTAAAAGTTTCGTATGAAGGTCTTGTCCATTGGAAAGTTCAAGACATTCAAGAGTTGAATTTTACTTGCAGAGATTGATGCGATTTGGTTGGGAAACACGGTGAGAGAATCAAATGTTGAGAGGTGTGAGAAATTGGGAAACACAAGGGCAAATTTTTCGGGTGAGAGAAGTGGATGTTCTTGAGTGATTTCTTGTTAATCAATATTTGATTCGGGTGTTGTAAGAGACTCAAATCCATTAGTGAATTATGAGGATAATCCTCGGCCAGATGTAGGCTTCAATTGGGCCGAACTGGATAAATCCTGTGTGTCAATTGCGTTTCATTCGTTTTACTTTGTTTTGCGATTTTGGAGTTGTTAAACACAAATTGAGGTTGCATTTAAGCATTGAATCGGTTACAGGTCTAGGTTTCGGTGGGATCTTGGTAACCAGAATTTATGGTACCATTTGGACGTTACAAATGGAACGTAATGTCTTTTGGACTTAAAAATGCACCATCTGAATTTCATCATATAATGAATGATATATTTAACAATTACTCAAAATTCACAATAGTCTACATTGATGATATACTTGTCTATTCAACATCAATAGACCAACATATTAATCATTTACACATTTTTAAATATTGTTAAGAAACATGGATTAGTAATATCAACTAAAAAGATGTCGCTATTCCAAACTAANAATAAGATTCTTAGGACATAATATTTATCAAGGAACTATCACCCCTATTTCAAGATCAATAGAATTTGCATCTAAATTTCCAGATGAATTAAGAGAAAAAAACACAACTTCAAAATTTTTTAGGATGTCTAAATTATGTTTCCGACTTCCTACCAAATCTTCGGAAAACTATACAACCTCTAACCCAACGGCTTCAAAAACAATCCAAAGTCATGGACTACATACTCAACTAGTACAACAAATTAAACAAAAAGTCAAATTTCTTCCTTGTTTAACAATACCAATCTCAGAAGCACATATGATAGTAGAAATTGATGCTTCAGAAATAGGATTCTGAGGAATCTTTAAACAAAAATTATCTGACTCCAGTCCAGACTCAATAGTTAGATATTATTTAGGAGTTTGGTTAGGACCTCAAAAAAATTATTCAACTGTTAAAAAAGAAGTTCTCTCTATAGTTAATTGTATTAAAAAAAAATTTCAAGATGATCTAATCAATAAAATATTCTTACTAAGAGTTGATTGTAAGTCGGCTAAAGAAATTTTAAAGAAAGATATTAAAAATCTAGTTTCAAAAAAAATTTTTGCTAGATGGCAAGCTATTCTTTCCGTTTTTGATTTTAATATTCAATACATTAAAGACAAAAATAATTCTTTACCTGATTTTCTAACAAGAGAATATTGGCAGGAAAAAAATACAGATATTCAAATCAATATACAAGATGACTAATCCGAAATCCAAGAAACCAATGACATCATTGGATTATATCAAGAATCAACCACATTTACAAGGGAAACCCTTAACTATGGAAAACCAATATTTAGCTCTTGTTGAATTCCCACCCTTATCTTATTCAAAGGCTGTAACTACAGTAAAAAACCAAACTTCAACAACTACCCAAGAAACACCAACCAAATTTACCTATTTCCTTAAACCACAACAACAACATGTTATGACCACCCATTATATCGAACCAATAAAAATCAAGGAATTCTAACAGTTTGTCAACATAACATTTTATCAAGACACCCTTTACCCAACTGGTAATGTAACCAAAAATGTATCATATTACGAGTGTATTTTGGTAGATTGTAAATCTATCGAAGTTACTCATTACCTTTCTGATGAAGTTCGGTTAATTCGGTTTTGGATAATAAATTTTAAAATTTATTCGGTTAATTTCATATATCAGTTCGATTTTCTTTACTCTTTACATTTTAATAATTCACAAATCATTGAGCTACCTAACTATCTATTGTACATTAGAGCTCAATTTCACCCATTTGTATAAATCAAGGCCTGGAAAGCCATCTCCTATGTTTCTAGGTGAAAAATTAATGTAGGACATAAAAGTTTTTGTGAGACTTGATTGATGTCTTGTCAGAGTTTTGGGGGTTGTATTGGATATTAAAATTAATATAGGACATAAGTCAGTAATATTTGTTAAGTTAAGGATCTATTTAGAAATAATATATTTATTTTTAATCGGACACAAATTCTTTGGGCGATTAGTTTGGTCCCTGTCCCTGAAGAAGCTTTAAATTTCGTTTCATTCTTCTTTCTTCAGGCATTGATTTAATAAACACAGTTTGCAGATTGTTTACTCTCAAGCGAAAACAACAATTTAATCTCTTCTCTTTTAGGGTTTATCGATAGCTTCTGTTTCTTGTTTCATTCGAGGTTAGTATTCATTTATTTCTTGATTTTAAAATGGGTTAAGTAGAAGAAAAGCAAATGTGTGCGATATAAATTAGTTAAATAGACATTCGATTGTAGTTGTGTATTACTAGAAAAAGGAATAGACTTTGGAATCATTACGCTTTTTGGATTGATTATGGTTCAAAAAATAATCAAACAGAGTTTGATTTTAGACATCAATGGAGTTAGAAAAAATTCAGAACAAATACAAATTGTTAGAAAGAAAACAGTTGTTGGTGGTAGCAGTACGTGTAGACTTAGACGACTTGTCTCATCAAAAGTTAACATGATTGATGATTGTAGACAAATCTGAGTCTGGAAAATCAGACCAGAAATCATCCAAAAGACATGGATCAATAATGTTGTTGGTTTGATCACAACCAGAAGTCTCCCTTTGAATCAATTCAAAATCTTCTACTGTTGGGTTTTGAAAATTGTTGCTTTTGAGTTGATCGTAAACGTAACTCTGCCTCTGAATCAACCTAGAATCGTCTGTTTTTGAGATGTAAGGAAGCTGAACATTGTTGCTTAGGTTGAGATGTGAGAATGGGATTTGAGAGAGAGTATCATCTTTATGATTATAGATCAGCAATGAGAACTGGCTAGGGTTAGATTGGATGTGATTAAGAGAGGATAGTGTTGAGAGAGAAGCATCTCCCTGGTTAGGGTTTAAGTAGTGAATGTGATCCTGATGGGTAAGAGAAGCATCTCCATGGTTAGGGTTAGGGTTTAAGTATTGAATGTGATCCTGATGGTTGAGAAAGGATAGTGGAGAGAGAGAGTTCTGTTTCTGTGACTCCAAAAAACTCAACCTTTCTTGCAATTTGATGGTAGTTAGTTCTATGGACTGTATGATTTGAGAGATTTGATCAAGAGCAGAGATTGGATCAACACCAGTCATCTTTGGCTTCTTCCTAGTTACCAAATACTTAGTCTCTTTAGTCTTCTCGAGAAACCCATAAAGATCATAGCTTTTCTTACGACGAGTAGCTAAATCTAGTTGAATGTATCTAAGGGCAATGTCTCTGACTTTATCTCTATCTTCAGGCCAAGTTTTCAATTCACCGTTAAGTCCGTAATGAATAACGCAGAGTTCAATGTTACAGAGAATTGTTAGTTCGTGAGATTTCTTCAAGATAGTATCGAGTCTTAGATTCAAACTAGTATTCGAAGCGATTGAAGAAGAAGAAGAACTCATCGTTAGTTTCAGAGAGAAAAATGAAAGCAAACGATGATAATGAAATTAAGAAAGGCTTAAGAGTTTATTTATAGGATTAGTTTAACGTGTTGTTTCATTAGCCGTTGAGGATTATATTTTTTAGCCGTTGAGAATCTTTTTTTCTAGCCGTTGAGGATTTTTTTTTTCTAGCCGTTGAGGATTCTTAAAAAAGGAAATTTGTGAGGAGAACAATTAATGATTAATGATTATGGAGAGTTGAACTGTACTTTAATGAACAAAGTTTGATTATAGACATCCATTCAGTTAGAGAGCTTCAAAGTAGGTTTTACTCCAACAATATTCTACATTCCAAGTTTCAATTGAACAAACTCAAATCCTTAATCATGTAAACTCATCTCCAATTCTTTAGCATTGAACATTTTCAATATTTGTCTCACTATGTTCTAACATATGTGTCATCTATAAGTTATATCAAGCATCTAATTCCAAGTGGAAGACATTAAAAAACAGAACAT
>OVBE01003940.1:0-25365 GCA_900406425.1 Iberis pinnata | reverse complement strand
ATGTCACCTTCAAGCTTTTATCTTCCTTCAAAGGCATAAGATTAAAGCTTGAGGGGGTGTATTAGAATGTATNTGTATTAGAATGTATATATGTAATTAGATTAGTAGTTAATGGTTAGTTAGGAAGTTAATATTCTGTTAAAAGTTTGTTAACTGCTAACATAATATAAAATAATATAAATGTTGGTACAAAGGTTATTTTTGGTTTAATGAAAATTTTACAATTTTCTCTTCATCTCTCTCTTCTCTTTACTTCGTACGTTCAAATCCGAGAGGGGAAAAATTAGAGAGAAGGAGGAGAGAAGGTCTTGTGAAAAGTGTTGGTTTTTTTCTTTAAAATAAAATAACTGATTATAAAGATGAACTGTATATATCACGAGCAAAATTCAGACAGTCAAAACAAATCTTGACCCAATAAACTAATAAACGTTGAAAGATCACATGGCACATAAAGTTGACATTTAATACCAAGTCTGTCCTCTCTCCCAGTTCTAAAATATGATCATTATTGTTTTTTTTTTTTTAATTTCTCATTCATCACTAGGTCGTCATTTTCAAAATATATATTTAAAGGGTTTTTAGTTATTTTTCAAAAAAGAAAAATGTTGGTTATTGAAATGAAATTTCGTATTCCAGATTAAGATCCCAAAATTTTCATGCGAATTGCAATCGTTTGTTTTCAGTCATCCATAAAAACTGCATTTATAACATTCACAATAATTTACTTACATACATATAGTATGTATTAAAGTATGCGTTTTTCCCTTTGTTTTCATTCATTTGATTTTGTTTTGCCTAGTTTTTTTTGCTAATTTGTATTTTATTTTTCTCTTTTGGGCATTTGGTTCCAAATGAGTTTTGTTCATGTCGGCTTCGTCTTCTTTAATAATCTCGAACTTAGATTGTATTCCATTAGGTTTGTAACAAATTGTGGTTTTAATATAATCAAGTGGGAAAACAAATTATTGATTCATTCAACTTTACTGTTTAATTTTTTTTCAAACAATACTTCTCTTTATAGGAAAAGAGTTCATACATTATGAGAAGAAAAGTTATAATTCATTCAAATCACTGTATTTAAATTGCCTGTAAATGATGATGAGCTTCTCACTGTAAACCGTAGTTGATTAAGTGATATAACCAGACATCCCGACTGTGTCAAACTATTTGAATTATAAATCACAACAAAACATACATATATATTATTTGAAAACGTTATATATAGGAAAAATAAATGATGTGACTTTGGGAGAACTATTGTTCTTCTTCTATGTGACTTTATGGGAATGGTGAGAACGATCATTATCTAGGGAACGATCGATTTATCTCTTCCGAACGAAGTTGTTTCTCTTCTGAATTGTTTTGAAATCCATTTTTTTGCTCCAAAACGACCTGAACGCTTAAAAAGCTGAAAATATACCAAAATTGCATAAAAGCACTCAGACAACACATAATAACAAACATAAATACCCATTATAATATGCTAAAACCGAGTAATATCACCAATCCAAGCTGGCGGGATTAGTAGCTATCGTAAGATCACCAAAAAGTCCATGTTGAATTCTCCAAAATATAACAATGTGTAAAATCTCCTCTAACAGCATAATTCATAGCCATCAGAGAAGTAGTGGTACAAGCTTTTTCACTTGCTATTTATAATTTGATCGCCAAGACAGACCCACGTATATTAACAAAATCTAGGGCATCAAAGGAACAAATCGCATAACTTTATAAGATTATGGAGGATATAAATATTTTATCCTTAAGTTTTTCCTTTGTCGTTATTAGCTATTGAATCAAGACTTAACAATTAGGTTTAGGTCTTAGATTATGTGGGTCAAAGCTCAGAAGAATTTCATATATCTTTTAGGAGTAATTACATGAGTATTTATAGTAAAATACAAGCTCAAAACCCTAATTACATCAACTAACCCTAATGGCCCACAAGCTGGACGGTCCAGCTCGCCAGGTCGGCCCATCTGGATTTTGTCTTCCTGGGCCCTTTTCTCCTCATCATGTCGGCGTCCAACTGGGCCTTGAGTCGAAATGGGCTTCTAGGGTATGTGCTACACCTGGTATCCACAGTTAGTCCCCCCCAGGTCGGCGATGGAACCATAAATCGGCGAATGATCTTATGAATAAAGTTCATTTCGGCTAAAGTGTATTAAATGCTTTGTAGGCTTTATCAAATCGTCTTCGTAGGCTTTTTCGAATCATCTCCGTAGGCTTTATTGAATCGTTTTTGTAGGGGGGAGCTAAAGAGTCGCGCCCTTTAGGTTTCTCACGCGTAATTATTACGCGCCTCGGTAACCGCCATCTCTCCAAGGTGTAAATACCCCCTCGCCACTTCATACCTGGACTTCACATTTTCAGAATTCCCTTTTGCAGGTAAAAATCGCTCTACCTTCTCTCTTCTTTCTCTCTCTAGAATCTCAGCTCGGCGGTTAACATAACTAGCTCGGTAATTATGTCTTCATCTCGTACCAACCTTTCTGAATCTTCCGCTTCTCGCGACGACCTTCGTGGCGACGAAGTAGAGGCGCATCTCGATGAACGAGTTCCCCCAAGGCAACTGGGCTGCTCCAGATGACGATCTGACGGGTCTTGCACATATGAAATGTGACATTAAGTCACTTCAAGATCTTTTTAACTACTTTCCTTGCTTAAACGGGATTTCAATGATAATCCTGAAACCGCATCAAAGACCTTGGGATTGCCCCCAAGGTTATGTGTGTTTATACGAGTCCATGTTCAGGAAGTGTCATCTCTGGCTGCCTATACCGAAGTTGTTGATATCGTAAAGTGCTAGACGGAAGATTGCGATCTCACAGCTGTCTGCTCCCTTAATCAGGAAAATGATCGGCCTGCTAGCACATGCTCAGAAATTTCAGGTGGAGCTCGGCGTTAGGTACCTGGAGAACATGTCGTCAATCAATCCAATTGTTCAGAAGGGGACAAGAATAAACATCGGCTTTGTCTACATTAACTTTAAGCCGCAATATAAATTGATAACTGTCAGTACGGGGGACAAGATCCACGCCTGGAAAAAAAAGTATTTCTTGCAGGTCGTTCCAGAAACCGTGGGAGATGTAGGGAGGATTATCAGAAGAAAATGGGCCGAGACCTTTGGTAAATACCGCCTAGGACCGCCGAGCTGACATACATGCATATTCAAATTTGAATTGTTCATAACTCGGCTTTCCTTGTTTATTGTAGATCTTAATTGCAATATCGGCCCGCATCCAGGCAATTTCCTTGTGGACTCCAAAAAGTTTATTGAAGTAGGAGCTGTCCACATAAAACAGTTAGACCGTTCTCGTATTGAAGAGAGCATCCCATTCATCAACGCTGGTAAGGGTGTATGGTAATTTGCAGTCTTACAGCTCGTCAATGTGTCTAACTGCAATTTTGACTCCTTGTACAGCTACTTGGGATCTCAATTCATGTCCTGTAAAAAAGAAGAAGAAAATGGGTCGTCCACCTCCGATCACCGATTGCAGATCGACTCTCGAGAAGTCTGCTTCGAGCTCGAAGAGGAGACATGATCAAATGTCTGCTTCTGCTGGTAGTGGAGATGCCTGCCCTCCTTTAGAACGCAGGAAAAGACGTCGGACCGCTTGGGACCGGAATTCTCGGGAGGAGGTGGTCACGATCGAGGATGCTGAAGCGCAGAATCCAACTGTTGTTCCTACTGAGAAACAAAGTTTAAGAAGGGAAGTCCCTGCTGATGGGCAAACAACAGGTGTCGGTGTTCCTACTGGGGAACACCAACAGACAGAAGAAACTGCAGAGGAGCAGCTAGTCACTCCTCCAGGAGACGTGCCTACCGTCGATCTATCAATTGTGCCTCCTGCTCCTCCTACAAAGACCATGACTACCTCCCAGATATTGGGAGAGATGACCGCGTCCGTGGAGTCTCTGGACCCTAGCTTGCAGCTGTTTGCTAAAGAGCTCCCGGGGCTTCTTGGAGCAGATGGTGATGATGAGGATGGTGCAGGTGGTGGTGATGATGATGAACAGGTTGATGAGGGAGAAGAAGAAACTGCTGATCGTCAAACTGCTGAGGGGGGAAGCTCCCAAACTGAAAGGCAAAACAATGCACGAGGAAGCTGGACTTTCTCGTTTGCACATAGGGGCACACCGTTTGTTCAGGACAAACAAGCGTGTGCCGGCTTGGTGAACTGTCTGGGGGCCAATGGTCTGATCGTTCCTACTGTGGATCGGATGTTGGCTCCAGAAATTTATGAAATGCTGTCTCGGCAAGCTTGCCAGGTACACCTGTAATTTTAATTATGTTTCCTGTCATTTTACAAGTTATAACTCGTCATGCGATTGATGGCAGACCTTGGCGACAACCAACAAGATCGTCGCGTTTTATGAAAATAAACTCTGGTCTGTTGCCGGAGACGAGGGCCAGCTGGAGAGGTTGTCGAAGCTGGTGGAGAAGTATAAGCGGCGCCTTGCTAGCGAACAGCTGAAGCTAGTCAAGCAGGTCGAGGCCGTCGATCAGCTGACCTCGCAGGTAGCTGAACTGAAGAAAGCGCTATGTGACATGTCGACATCTTCTAGCAACGACATAGCTGTTTTGAGGGAGGAGCTGAACGAGAAGTGTGCTATTGCCGTGGCAGAACTTCTCAAAGAGCATGTGATCCGAGAGCAGACAGGTGCCGACTTTCTCGAGAAGCTGAGGAAACATGTGGAGGACCGGGATAAGGCTGATCCCATTGTCCTTGAGTATGCCCAAGCTCAAGGGACTTTGGATTGTGTGAGGCTTATAGTCGAGGAAGGTGGTTATGTGCCCCCCGAGATTATGGCGAAGCTCGAGGCGGATATGGTGGAGTTTAAGGCAAAGTACGACGCAATCGATATAGCAGACATCGTGCCTGAAAACTTCCTGCTCCGACCTGCATTTAATGAACATGGATCAAATCTGATCCAGCCTGTTCGGGGAGCTCGGACGCCCTTCTGCGGCCCATCCTGCAACTCCTTCAACGCTGAGGGGTTAGCTGTTCCCTTTGGGCAGCTTTCCCAGTTTTCTTAGGATTGGGGTCAGCTCGACTTCTACCTCTTGTGCTGCTTTGGGGTAGTTGTCGTGTTTTCTTGGGATTAGGATCTGCCTGATATGTCGGCATCTCACTTTTATTTTTGAGGATGTTAGTTTTTCAGATTTGCACATCTGGTAGGACGTTGCTACTGTTTTTCAGAAAAATTGTAAGATTCGTTTTTGATAATGAAAGTAGAGCTTTAGCTCGGTGGTTGTCGTAATACTCTGTTCAACGAGTTATGCAAGTAATAAACATGTCGGCTCCCTGCCTTGTTGTTACTTGTGTCCTTGTTTCTTGTTTTTCTTAGACTTTTCTCTAATCCCTGTGCGAACTGAAAAGCCAATCGATCAAAAGCCGAAGGAGACGACCTGCAGATCGTCCCTTTGACAATTTGATCTATGGACGAAAATTATAGTTTCGTCAATACTCACGGTTGGAGTATGCGAGTCATAACTTGGCTTTTGTAATGAGACTTAAGCTCGTGACGTTGTAACTTCGTACACGCCCAAGACTCGACTTTAGGAGTACGCGTGTCGGGGCTTGGCCTTTTCATAATAGGGACTGTAGCCCGAACATTATGACTTCGCACTTGCTCAGTACTCATCTTTAGGAGTACGCGAGATGGACCTCAGCTTTTTTAAAAAATAAGGTCTTTAAGACCAAGACAAGAAAACTTTGATCTCGCCGACATCCTGGTATTTGTACGGGGTATATGCGAGTTGTGACTCGGCTTTTGTGATTTTATTGCAAAGGTGTAGTTGGCGCACTTGTTTATGTGATAAGCGCCAAAATTGGCTTGAGAGTTCGGTACATAGTTTGGAAACCAAAAATATTTTTATTAAGTGAAATAGCTGCACCCAGTGGGTTGCCTACGTACCCTGTAAACAGGGATCAAGCCAGGTCGTAGTTCACGGTACAAGGGAAACCTAAGAATAAAACTTCTTAAGCTTGGTGGCGTTCCAAGAGTTCGGGGTCGGCTTCCGTCCATAGACTTCAGTTCGTATACTCCGGGTTTGACTACCTTGGAAACTTCGTATGAGCCTTCCCACCGAGCTCCCAGTTTTCCTGCATTCACTTTGGCGGTATTTGCGTAAGTCATTCCTAACACTAAGTCTCCCTCTTTGAATCGTCTCTACTTAACTCCTTTGTTATAGTATCTTTTGGTTGCTTGCTGGTAGGAGTGTATCCGATACAGCGCTCTATCTCGAACTTCTTCGATGTCGTCAAGGGCATCGAGGAGCATATCGTCGTTGACTGCTTCGTACTCTGGCAAGGTTCTTCGGCGCAGGCTGAACACGGCTGCTTCAGATGGTGCTATAGCTTTGATACCGTGGGCTAAGGAGAACGGTGTCTGATTGGTGGATTGTCGGGGTGTGGTTCGGTAGGACCATAGGACGCTATCTAGTTCGGCGACCCATTTTCCTTTCTTTGCATCGAGTCTTTTCTTGAGTCCGCTGATGATGGATTTGTTGATGGCCTCGGCTTGTCCATTTGCTTGTGGGTACCTTAGCGTGGAGTGGCTTAATCGGATATTCCATTTGTCTAAAAAAGGTCCGCACTATTTTCGCGCAGAAGTTAGTGTCGTTATCCGTCATGATTTCGTACGGGATGTCATGTCGGCATATTATATTTTTACAGATGAAGTCTTGTACCTGTTGAGCTTTGATTGAGGTGTACGACTCGGCTTCGACCCATTTGGTGAAATAGTCGGTCATAACTAGTAGGAATTTGTGCTTATTTGTTCCTTTTGGGAAAGGTCCGACGACATCCATCCCCCACTTCATGAATGGATAAGGGCTGATGAATGTGTTTAGCGGTTCGGTAGGTGCGTGATTAGTCGGTCCATGTCTTTGGCACATCTTGCATCTTTTGGCGTATTCCTGACTATCGTGTAGCATTGTGGGCCAATAATGTCCGTGCTTTTTTATTCGTAGTGCCAGGTAGCGCCCGCATGAGTGACTTCCACCTGCACCTTCATGAAGTTCGGCTAATACTTTCTGCACGTCGTCTCCCGAGCAGCATAATAGTAGGATTCCAGATGTGGATCACTTGTACAACTGCCCATCTATGACGGTGTATCTTTCTGCCTTGACTCGAAGTCGCCGGGCTGCCCATTTATCTTTGGGAATTTTTCCTTCGAGGATGTGTTCCTTTATTTTAGTTCGCCAGTCGGGTACGTCGTGTTGATCCTGTTCGGCTTTGAAGGATACTAGCTCGTCGGTAGCGTTGGACATTGCGGTGGTGATACTCGGCGAGGTTAAATATTCCATCAGGATAGTTCTTTTTATCTCGAGATCGTTTGTTGAAGCCAAGTTGGCTAGGGTGTCGGCGAGCGTGTTCTCATTTCGTGGGATCTTGGTTAATTCGAAACCTTCGAAGCAGCTGGCCAGCTCTTGGACCATTTAGTGATATTGTAGCATTCTCTCGTTTTTTGGTGCGTATTCTCCACTGAATTGGCTAATGACGAGCTGGGAGTCGCGAAAAGCGTGTATCTGTGAGGCGCCGAGGTTCCTTGCTAGTCGTAGACCTGCCAGTAGGGCTTCATATTCTGCTTCGTTATTGGATGCTTCAAATTTGATCTCGAAGGCTTGTTCGATCACCTCGCCTGTTGGTGATTCGAGTCTAACACCTGATTCGTGACAAGTGATCGACGGGTCGATTCCTTTCATATCTTCCATGGTCCAGGAGAAGGTACTTGCATTCTTTTTTAGTAACTTGATTAGCTCGGTTTTGATGGTTTCGTCTAGCTCCTTTCCGATTCATGTGGTCCGATCTGGGTATTCGCTGCAGATACTAATTTGCTCGATTTTATCCAATTCTGGTGTGGAGTCGTAGGTCGGCGCTGGGCTCGCCGTTCTGTCCGACACTTGCAATGTTCGATTTCGATGCTCATTTAGGAAACAGGTCCGAGCTACAAGTTAATTTCCTCTGATCGTCCATGTCCTGTTCTTTGTAAGAAACTTGTTGCATTGGTGGTAGGTTGATATTGCGGCCTTCATGGAGTAAAGCCACAGAGTTCCCAGAATCACGTTGAATGCCGAGTCATGTTCCATGACGACGAATCTAACCATTTGGGTAGAACCTCCGGCTTGGACGGGCAGTTTGATTGTGCTGGCGGGAGAAATAGTTTCGCTGCTGAATCCCGTGAGTGTCCTGCTACCTGCCTTGATGAGGTTGGAGCTTACTCCCATGTTGTCGAGCGTTCTCTTGAAGATGATATCAACCGAGCTTCCTGTATCGATGAGGATTCTTGCCACTTCTGCGTTCGCGATAACGAGTTCGATGACTAGGAAGTCGTTGTGAGGTTGGCTTAGGCCTTTTAGGTCGGTGTTATTGAATTCGATTGGCGAAGAGGTCGGCGCTATGTTAGTGCGTTCCTTTTCTGCGGTTGCAGCTCATCGTTCGGAGTGTCGGATAGATCGTACGGTGTCGTTGCACGAAGTTAGCCCTCCCATAATTATGTTGACTCGTCGTCTAGGTAATGATCCTTCTTTAGCACGGTCATCGGGGCTACGATCTCTCGTTCGGGTTGGGGGTGCCATGTCGTCGCTGGTATGCAAACTTTTTATTCAAACCGTACTGACTTGGTGTGCTTTGTCCATGTCTTTGTCCTTCGTAGATGAATTATGCCACGTATTTCTACCTCGTCGTCTATCGTTGCCCCGGTTCTTGCTAGTATTGATTTTGCTATCCTGGTACTTTCATAGGAGGATGGTTTGCAGGTGTCGGCAATCTTCGGTCTTATGCCCAGTTTGCTTATGGAATTCGCAGTAGGCTTCTAGGTCGTTGTCAAATGGTGGAGGCTGGTCGGCATGTTTTTTGCTATCCGTGATTGCATAAGTGGCATGTCGCTTATCTCTTGAGTAACGTTGCCTTGGTTCGCGTGGGATTTCCTCCTTATCTCGGCCAGATCGAGTGTCGTGGTGTTTTTAGACATCGCAGCATGCTCTTCTTCTATTTCTATGAATTTTTTGGCTCGGTGGAGCGCGTCTTCAAGCGTTTGTGGCGGATTGATGAGCAGCTCGTCTTTAAACCTTGATTTAAACCACAATGCTTTTCGTAGCACGACGATCGTCCCCTCGTCATTGATTACGATACGAGCTACGATTCCTTTGAACCTGTCAATAAAATCCTTCAATGTTTCGTCTTCGCGTTGAGATAGATTCCACATGTCGGTTGTCGATGCTCTCTTCGCGATGAACATGGAGTAATGCTTGACGAACACGGTGGAAAGTTGTTGAAAGGTGTCGATGGTTCATGCCTCCAGGCGGGAGAACCACTCTAGAGACGAACCTGACAAATTTTCAACGAACAGCTGACACATATATGCATCTCGCTCTTTAGGTGAGAATTGTGCCCGTGCCATGGTGATGGTGAAGGCTGTCAGGTATTGTACTGGATCAGTTTTGCCGTTGTATCCTGCGAATTTTACCTTCGCGGAGTGCCGAACTGGTATGTCAGTTACCTTTCTTGAGAAGGGAGTTCGTTGAGTCTCTTCTATTGCGCGCGTGACATCCAGAGCCAAGCTGGTGGCCTGGTGTACCTGCGAGCTCATAATTTTTAGTTGTTCGCGGATGCTCCGCATCTCAGTAGTTTCGACCGAGCTCCTGACCTATTTGAGTTGATGTGATCTATACGCTCTCGTTCCCCGCCTTTAGGAGGAGTTTGATGAGGTGACCCGAACAGGTTCCGGGTGATCGTGCGTATGTCTCTTCCTTCTGCGGACGCGGTGATATCTTCTAGCTGCGCTTTTAGGGTTTGCGATTCAGCTCTTAGCTTCACGGTTTCCTCTTGCTGTTGTTTCATCTGTTTTAGCAGATCTTTCATGGTGAGCTCTGGGGCTTCTTCCTCGTGGTCGGTCGTCATCTTCTTAGCGTGGTCTTCCTTGTTCGTCAGGTCGACGATAGGTCCGTCCTGCGTTTTGTTAGTCGATCTCGTGGTCATTGCTGGTTGTTTTTGTTTTTCCTGCAAAGATAAATTACGAACTTCTTCTAGCAGTTGTCCCCACAAACGGTGCCAACTGTTGAATCAAGACTTAACAATTAGGTTTAGGTCTTAGATTATGTGGGTCAAAGCTCAGAAGAATTTCATATATCTTTAGGAGTAATTACATGAGTATTTATAGTAAAATAAAAGCTCAAAACCCTAATTACATCAACTAATCCTAATGGACCACGAGCTGGACGGTCCAGCTCGCCAGGTCGGCCATCTGGATTTTGTCTTCCCGGGCCCTTTTCTCCTCATCATGTCGGCGTCCAACTGGGCCTTGAGTCGAAATGGGCTTCTAGGGTAGGTGCTACACCTGGTATCAACATTAGCTATATTCTAATGGAAATGCAAATGCTTTGGTCAAGCATGTTCTTCACTATTTTCTATTGAACTGTTCTTAGTCTAATGAAAGTAAATCGGTTTGACAAAAAAAAATTAGAGTATTTTTGTAAATTTGGTACTCTTTTTTCTAATTTAGAAAATATTTCTTTTTGTTTTTAAATTTGGAAAATATGTACTTTTGTTTTTAAATTTGGAAAATAGGTACTTTTGTTGTTTTATTTGAAAAGTAGGTATATTTGTTCATTCACCAAATCATTCATCATTCACACAAACAATTCATCATTTACATGACTCATTCATCATTCACACAAAATAGTTAATCATTCACACAAACGATTCACCGTCATCATTCACAAACAATTCACCATTCACGAAACGAAAAAGTACCTAAATACAAAGACTTTTATAAAGTACCCATTTAGCAAATTAAACAACTTTTTAGTAGCCTATTATCAAATTTTCTCAAAAAATTATGATATATAGACTAATAATGTAAATTTGATATGTTTTTTTGTGAGGGTATCCACACAACAATTAGAATTCATTGATAAGAATGAAACTATACTCCGCAAAAGCAAGGGAGCCAATAACGAATTGTACTAACGTTGTGTGATTATCCTAGATTAATTAAACTCTTTAATTTTGAGTTTATGATGTTATCGATTGTTGAAACCTCATGGCTTTGGTCCACTCATGTATGTCAATACGAGTTGTGAGTGCGAAAATTGCCTAACATTAAAATATCAAAGAAAATGTAAAGAGATTTGTTAATTGTTTATGTATCTTTTTTATTAATCAAATGTTTGTTACAAAGTTCTCTCTTAAGAATTTTACAAATGATTTTTCAAACCTTTTTCTCAGAGTCATCATTTCTCCTTTTATACTATTTCCAGAGCTCTCTTAATGAGCTCGCATTAATGACACTTAATGCGCTGATCTTCTTTCGAATTCTTCCTGTGACAGCAAATCTTGTTGTTACTTCGGCGCGATCTTCGACGTTGATCTTGTTGTGTGCTCATCAACGAGCTCAGCTCGCCCAATGGGTTTTGACTTTCTAAATGAGTTGGGATAGCCAAGTGACAAATTGAGTGAGCTGAAGTGATCTCCAGATTAATAGGCTGCGAGAGCCCAGTGACGGAGAGCCTAGTGACGGAGTGAGAGAGCTGAAGTGCTCTCCGGATTAATGGTATGGGTGAGTCCAATGACGGAGAGCCCAGTAACGGAGTCAGAGAGCTAAAGTGCTCTCCAGATTAATGGTCTGGGAGAGCCCAATGATGGAGAGCCAAGTGACAGGGAGAGAGAGCTGATGGGCCTGGAGAGCCCAAAGACGAAGAGTGAGCCAAGCTACTCATGGGAGACCCGACCCGAGCGGACTTATACTCCCACATTCCCCCCCCCCCAAATCCTGTAATTGAAGTTTCTATTACGGGATATCAATCAGTTTTTTGTAATTTCCATCGTCAACCTGATTTTCATGAATCTAAATCCTCTGCCAATCACTCTCTTGATTAACTCCTTACCAGAATTAACTTCTCTGTAGCCCTCATTTAAGCTTACTTTGAAACTTACTTTGAAACTTACTTTTTAGGTTTTGTGTCACTCTTCATTGCAAGTTTCAGAAAGCTCAAGTCCTCATTCATTTCTCCTCAACAAGACTCAAGATAATCCACTCTCCTCATTTATCTCTTAATTTCTCTTGTTTTTGCTTCCTATCCAATTTTTGCTCTCCTTTGATTTCTCTGCGTTCTTGATTTTTCCACAAAATCTTATGATTTTTGCTTGTTTGAATCCGTTTTCCGGTCATTTTTTCATAAAAACAGTTCTTTGGTGCAAAAAATTGATCTTTCATGGATCAAACATGTAACTTTTCTTTTGCTCTTCGCCGTTCTTCACTAAAATTTGAAATTTAAATTTTCCAACCAAGTTTTCAAATTTTTTTGAGAATTGATCATTATTGATCTAGATTCCCTTTCTCTTTTATTTGTTGGTGTGTTTTGGAATTTTTTTTCTTAAAAAGGGATTCCTTCTTTTCTTCTCCTCCACTCATTATCTACTTCCATTTTCTCTTCTCTTCCTTCTTTTTTTCTCTCTTCTCTCCTTTTTTCCTTCTCTTCCCCTTTCTCTTCTCCATGGATTCTTCTCATCCTCTGTTTAGCCGAGTGCCAGCCTCACCTCTCGGGTCGGACCACACGATCATCCTTTCGCCTGGACCGGTAAGCTATTTGTCTAAGTCGAGCGCTTCACCATTTGGTCGCTTGCTCGAATCGATGGGCTTCACCCAGTCGCTGAACTTGGTTTTCTCTTGCCAAGCTACAAACCGAGCTCCTTACTAATTGGTTACTCACCCAAGCTGGCGAGCCTCTCCCCCGAGCCAAACCAAGAGTGAGAGTCGATCGCCAGGCTTGGTCCTCTTTTGGAAAGCTCTAAACTGATCTCCCTACCAATTGGTCACTCGCCCGAGCCGGCGAGCCTATCCTCCAAGCCAAACTGAGAGCGAGAGCCAATCATCCGGCTTGGTCCTCTCTTGCCAAGCTCCGAACTGAGCTCCCTGCCAATTGGTCACTCGCCCGAGCCAGCGAGCCTCTCGTTCTAGCCGATCACCTCTCCTAGTCCAATCTGAGGTATCTCCTCTCCCGGGTCGGATCGTACAAAGGTAATCTCTCCTAGTCCAAGTCGAGCCTCTTCCCCCAAACCGGTTTTTACATCGCCCGACTCTCCCTCATATGAGCCAAGTTCTCTTGTCCGAGAGCTCTCTCTATTTTCATCTATGTTCTCTGAGCCACTGCCGCGCTTCTCTTCTCGGCCTAGCTCCAGCTTGATAGCGTCTCTTGGTTTATCATCGCGACTCTCGCCCGATTCGAGCTCTCATCCGCAAGTGACTCACAAGCAGACTCTACTAGAACAAAGTCCCCATCTACGAGCCACGTCTCGCGTCATGTCAAGCTCAATACCTTATTTTATACCAGCTAAGTCTTCTCTCTTCGGCCCTCATTCTCGCTCTAGGTTATCCCCAAAAAGATTGTTAGGATTACAGAACAATTGCCTTATTCCGAGAGACGTTGAGGTTATCTCTTTGTCTCCCTTAAAGAACCCAGAGATAGTTAAAGATGGTTTTTTGTGCGTATGAGGTTTTCTTTAGGGAATGCATGCTTTCGTTCCCCCTGCCCAAGATCTTTATACATTATATGTATGCTCTTGGTCTCGCTTTATCGCAATTTTTTCAGAACGTCATTTGCACGATTGTTGGGTTGCAAACTTTTTATAAGGATATTGGTTTTGATCTTGATGTCCAATCTCTCGCTCGCCTTTAGGCAGTGAGGAAAACCGCCAGACAGAAAGGCTTATTTTATTTGATGTTGAATCTGGATTGTGGTGTTTTTTTCCGGGCTCCCATGGAAAGACGAGGATTGGAAACAATCTTACTTCTACTTCCGGTGAATGAGTCGACTTTCAGTCTTTTTTCTCACCTAGCGATTATAACTTCGTCTCTTGAACCTGGTAAGGACTCAGGTTTGAGATTTGTATATTTGTTTATGTTTATGTCTTATATTTAAATGTTCTAACACTTGTATTTTTTATTTATGCAGTGCCGCTTCGGAAGAGTGGGCGTAAGAAGAAGCTCCATGCCGATTTAGAAGACTTATTGAGCACTCGTCGCAGTAAAAAGTGTGATTGGGACCATTTAAATCAACTTACATTTAGTTGAATCCGCTCTTCGTCACATGAATTATGTTTCTTCTCGACGCTCTTTTTACCATCCCGAAGAACTTGCTGGTTAGTTCTCTTTAACACTTAGAGATTTTCTTTGACTTACTTATTCACTTATGATAATTGTCTTCCTTCTTTCAGCTCTCGAAAACATTCAAGACGCTGAGATGTCTTCTTATCATGCCGCAAGGAAGGCTAAGGATGCGATAGCTCAACCGGAGAGTGTGTCGAGACGTCGTGAGATTCCTCATGTTGCACCAAGTAACATTTTTGCCGCACCTTCTGTTCATGGTGCATTTCTTCCTGTCCGCTCGGACAAAGGGGGAAATAGAGCCGGTAAGGCTCTAATGGTGCAAGCCGATGACACCACTCTCGCAAAGCCTTCTGATCGTCGGCCCGTCATTGCACTCCCAGCACCTAAGGACACCTCTCATCTTAAAGCGCATTATCCTGCTCCTCGAGTCTCCTTGAAGAGGAAGCTCTCGAAAACTTGAAAGGGGAGAGGTGGTGAGAAAAGACAGAGGTACAATTGCAATTTTGGGTACAATTCCAACGACCCAATCATCTCTGACTCAACCTTGTCATCCCATCTCTTTCCCCATTTTCAATTTGAGGGCTGTAGGCTTCCGGTGCATCATGTGCTCACCGCCGAAAATTATGAGACTATAAGATGCTCTCTAAGAGTGTCGGCGAGGTAAGCTCATGAAACTCTATCTTATCCTACATTTTTTAATTGTAATGCTTCTTTTTATCTTTGTTTAGAATTTAGGTTGGTATAACGCAACTCTCGACTCATTCTGCCACCAACTCGCCACCGCCAAGAAGCAGTCGTCTTGAAGGTTGCCAAGGATCGGGTTGCTTTGCTTACTGCTGAGCTTGAGGCTTTACGCCTTCAGCGTGAGGATGATTTGGAAGTTGTGAAGCAGGCCAAGAAAAACCAGCGACTCTGGCAGTCCGTGGAAGCCCGTGTGATGCATGTGGAGATTGAGCGTGTGGACATGCATGCGAAGTACAAAGCAATAAGAGATGCCAATGTGGATCTTTACAAGGAGAGATGTGCACTAAATGAGGATAGGGCCAGTCTTACGGCTTGTCTCAAAGAGGCCGAGGCGAGCCTCAATGCGCTGACTAGTGCTCGTGAGATCGATTTGGCTCGAGCTAAGGATAAGGAGAAGAAGGTAGTCGCCAAGATGGTCCGAGTTAGGACTGAGCCGGTGAGACTTCACCTTACTGCTCGAGATGTTGCTCATGAGTCCTCGGCATACTTTCGTGAGGTTAGTGCCAACCTTGAGATTTTCTCAGATATTACCAAGGGTGAGATTTCATATCTCAAGGTGGAGCCCGAGGCCTTTACTGCTGATAGTGAGGCTGCAAAGAAGGCATCCGAGAAAGACGAGGCAAAGATCCCACCTCTTGACTTAGAGGGATTTGTGTGGCTCTTTTCAGGTTTGCCGTCTCCATCCGTGGCTCCCGAGGCTCAGCATTCCTCCCCTGTTACGACTCCGCTTCTCTCACCTAATATGATTTCGGGCGTTCCACCTACATATATTACAATTGATGGCGTGGCCCTCCCTTTGGCTGATGCGGCGGCTCCTATTGATGAGTTTAGGTCCAACATTGGACCCAAGATGGATGAGATAGTAGGGGAGATTCACGCTACTACTGAAGAGGATCATTTGCATGCTTAGGATCTTCTTATCATTTCCGCTTTCAATATCTAGAGACTTATGTTGTTTCCTTTAGCACTTTATGCTTTTTTGTTTCGCTCAGGATTACCCGAAGTCTACTTTATTATTTTGAGACTTTGTCATATGTTGCTCGGGATGGCCCGATGATTTGGCTTTGTTATGGATTTATCTATTTTGGAGAATTTCATCTATGCCATTAATGCTTTTTCTACTTTCTAGCATTGCTTGAGCTTAGTTTGGACTCTTTTTTAGTAGTCCAGCCCTTAGACCTTAAACCTATTGTCGGTATTTTTTGACACCATCCCGAGCTCATTTCACATTTTGATCGTGGATTTTTGGTTTGCGAACTCCTTTCAACTTATCTTTTAGCTTTTAACTTAGTTTTTAGCTTTTAGTTTTTTTTCTTAGCTTTTGTATTAGCTTTGACTTTACTCTTTGTCTTAGTTTTTCGACTTAGCCTTGATTTAACTTATTTTTTAATCTTTTAATTAGCTTTTGTTTTAGCTTTTTGATGCTCGGCTTGGGCCCTTTGTGTAAGTGCGGCCCGGGCTCCTTTTTACTAATATATAAGCACAAAATTCTTCTTTATTGATGCGAATGGAGTACATAAATGTCATCGTGAACTTGGTTATAATGTTATCTTATACTTTAAAAATTAAAAGTATGCGTTAAGAAGCATTGCATTCCATGATCTTGAGACTTTGACGCCATCTTTGGACTCCATCTGGTAAACGTTGTAACGAACAACTTTCGTCACTTTGTAAGGAACCTCCCAGTTTATACCCAATTTTCCGACACCATACTCAATTGTATTTGAGAATACTCGCCGAAGTACCAGATCACCAACATTGAAACGTCGAATCCTTACCCGAGAGTTGTAGTAACGCTCCACCGCTTGTTGATAATTTGAAGTCTCGCTGATGCTTGATCTTGCCTCTCATCCATTAAATCGAGGCTGTCCAAAATCATCTCATCATTTTTACTTGGACCCACCGTGCTGACCATTCTTCAAAGTCTGGGAACTGCAATTTCTGCAATACTACTGCTTTCATCCCATAAAAAAGGGAGAAGGGGGTTTCGTCAGTCGTTTTCCTGAGCGTAGTTCTGCAAGCACACAAGATGATGTGGAGCTCGTCTTCCCATCCTCATTTGAAAGCTCCCAATCTCTTTTTCAAGTTACCGAGCAAAGTTTATTTGCCCCTTCTGCTTTTCCATTTTCTTGAGGATATATTGGGGTTGCCTTGCTTAACCTTATATTCCATGTCGAACAGAATACCTCAAACTTTTTTGAGATAAACTGAGACCCATTGTCAGTTACAATCTCATAGGGCAAACCATGACGACATATCACGTTTCTCCACACTAACTTTTGGGCTACTGTTTTAGTGACACTTTTGAAAGCTCCTACTTCTATCCATTTTGAAAAATAGTCTGTGAAAACCAAGAAGAACCTTGCCCCACCAGTTGAGGGGTGAAGTGGTCCAACGATGTCCATCGACCATCTCATGAATGGGTGTGGAGAAGAAATGGAAGAGAGTTGCTCGGTATTTTGGTGTATGAACGGAGCGTATCTTTGGTATTTCTCATATCTCTGTGCGTACTCTTTGCATTCTTTCACCATATTTGGCCAAAAATACCCTTGTCACTTAATTTTTAGGACCAACGTCCTCCTCGGCGAGTGTGAGCCACAAAGACCTTCATGAACTTCTGTAATGATGTTCAATACTTCCTCGGGTCCGACACACACAAGGTAGGGTCATGCGACACTCTGTTTGTAGAGTAGTTCGTCAACCATATTAAACTATTCACTCCTAACCTTCAACTTTCGTTCTTGCCACTTGTCATTCATAGTTTTTCCTATTGTAATGTATTCCTCATTCGGGGCTCTCCAGTCTTCGGATTCTTCATCTGGATCGTCTGGCATCTGCTCTTCTATCATAACAACTTGCTCTGGGCTAAGCGGATTGCCGGCGTCCGACCCGAGTGTAGTATCAGTAGATCTTGTGCTTCTTGCAGGCGCTTGCTCCAAGCCAAGTCGACTATCCACATGATCCTTTCTTTCTTTGGTTGCACCACCCGACCCGAGGTGACCGCCATTTGGGTCAAATTCATCTGTACCAATTTATCCGAACCGGCACAAATGTCGTTGTTTGAATCAAGGCGGGCACCAAACGTTTCCTTCAACAACTTGGTCTGAGTCAAGGGTAGCGTCCGCAAGCTTCCTTAGGTGCTTGTTGAGAATATCTTCGTGGATCATGTTTGTATTGCCATGGTTCTTTGCAAGAGATATGCTTGGTGTTTCGATACTCTCCATTGTAATCATTCTTTGCACCAAAGGATCAGATGTTGATGCCACCGCAGCCAGCACGTCTGTGGAATTATTCTCGCCTCGCCCGAATCCTTGTTAGCTCGAATATATTAAATTGATTTATAAGTCCTTGAACGACTTCTAAGTAAGCTTTCATTATGTCATCTTTGGCTTTGTATTCCCTGCTTATCTGGCTTGCGACGAGCTGAGAATCTTTGAGCTTTGAAATCTTTCACTCTGATTCCCAAAGCTAATCTCAAGCCTGCAATGAGCGCCTCATTTTTCGATTCGTTATTTGAAGCATTGAATGAAAGTCTGTATGATTGTTCGATCACCTTCCCCGATGGAGATTCTAATCCCACACCCACTCCAGATCTTGACCTTGTTGACGAGACGTCGACTTGGAGTCCCCAAACTTGTTGCGATGGTGAGCATTCTTGAACTCTTATTGTCAATTTGACAGTAAATTCTGCTATCACTTGTGACTTTGCACTTAGTCGATTTTGGTATTCGATGTCATAATCGCTAAATTTTATAGTCCATTTCACCATCCTTTCGGATTGGTTCGGGCCATGGAGAATTGTTCGCAGTGGTTGTGTTGTCATTACCACTATCGAATGAGTCTGGAAATATGTGCGGAGCTTCCTTGCGGAGATAACTACAACAAAAGCTAGTTTCTTGGCCATCATATATCTTGTCTCGGGAGAAACTAAACTCTTGTTGATATAAAAAAAACTAGTCTTTGGTTTGCTCCATCTTCTCGGATCAATACCCCGCTCTCTTCAAGAGGAGAAACCGTTACATATAAGTATAAGGTTTCCCCCTGCACTGGTTTTGCCAACACAAGTGAGTTAGCAAGGTAACTCTTCAAATCGGTGAATGCACTCTTGCGTTGATCGTCCCAAAGAAATCTCTTGTTTCCCTTCAAAAGTTGAAAGAATGGAAGGCACTTGTTTGTTCATCGCGAGATAAATCTGTTCAGCGCGACAATCCTCCCTATTAGACGTTGTACTTCTTTCAGCTTCATGCATGATGACTTTGAGAGAACCGCAATTATTTGATTAGGAATTGCCTCGATCCCTCTCTCAGTTATGAGATAGCCTAGGAATTCTCCTGGGGTGACTGCGAAAGCGCACTTCTATGGATTTAGCTTCATCCCGAACTGATTAAGGGTTTTGAAGCACTTTGCAAGATGTTGGACATGTTTATCCATTACTAACGATTTCACCAACATGTCATTGACATAAACCTCTATGGTTTTGCCGAGCTGAGATGAAAAAATTTTGTTCACCAGTCTCTGATATGCTGCGTCGACGTTCTTCAAACCAAACGGCATGACCTTGTAGCAGTAGATCAATCTATCGGTTATTAATGATGTTTTCTCTTGGTCGTCCAGATTCATCAGAATCTAGTTATATCCAGAGAAGACATCCATAAAGGACAATAATTTATTTCTCGCCCTCTTCTACGAGTTGGTCCATGTGAGGAAGCGGAAATCTATCCTCTGGGCAAGCCTTGTTGAGATCCATAAAATCAACGCAGATTCTCCACTTCCCATTCTTTTTCACCACTACAAGATTTGCCAGCCATTCGGGATAATGGACTTCTTTGATCGATCTGTTCACTAGAAGCTTTGCTACCTTCATTAACGGCCTGCAATTTCTCGGGACCAAGCTTTCACCTCTTCTGTTTTGTGGGCTTAAGGTTGCATTAACATTCAACTTGTGTGAGATCACATTGAGACTTATTCTTGGCATGTCGCTTGTTGTCCACGCGAAAGTTTGCTTATTCTGCCGCAGGAACTAAATTAGGTTATGCTTCAGCTCTCCTTTTAGTTGAGACCCTATGATTACACATTTCTCTGGATCTAACAGATCAATATGAATCTTTATGGTGCGTCTTTGTGAATTTACCTCTTTATCGCCTTCTTGACGGGGGGGGGGGGGCAATTATCGTCAGGCTTTAGACTTGGACCCTCTCCTTTTGAAAAGCAATCCGAGCTCTTTAATTGCTATTGAACCCTGGACTTGACGCCAGCCATATAGCAGATTCAAGAATTCTTCTGACTTCCATGGAGAACCCCTATGCCACCTTTAGTGGGGAACTTCACACATTGGTGATAAGTGGACGGGACAACTTTCATTTCATGGAGCTAAGGAGTCCCCAAAATGACGTTGTAAGCTGTCGATCGGTCCACTACAGTAAAATCAATAAGCTTATGGACCCCTCTATATACACTGGAGTTTTATTGTTCCGAGCAATATTTTTGTCGTTCCGTTAAATCCTATTAAGGGGGTTGGAGGACCCCTTACTTCTGAGCTGTCGAGTCTCATTCTTTTAAGCGTGTTGAGGAACATGACATTCACTGTGCTCCATGTATCGATAAACACTCTTGATATCTTGCAATTTGCTCTGATGTCAAGCTCGACAAATAGAACATCATCATGCGGTAAGTCAAAATTTGAGGCATCCTGCTTGGTAAAGCTTATCTCACTTCTTGAATCCAAAGTGTGTCTTGCCTTACCAAATTATGCCTTTCTCATGTACGACTTCACCAAAGAGATAGACTCTCAGCAGTATCTTGATCTTCCCATTATGAAGTCTATCCTCTTCTTTTGGGGAACCTTTGAAGTACTTTCTTGCTCCGAACTTCGTGTTCTCTTCCCTATTGGGATTTCTCTATCTTCCTCATGAGTCTCCATCTCTCGCACAATTGCTTCCAAATTAATCCTTTTTAAATTTTCTTTTGGAAAATTTCTTGCTAAGGAAGTAATTGAGTTTGAAGCATTCATGCGTCGCGTGCCCGTTACATTTATGTAACTTGCAATAGGCATCCGGGTCGCGTCCTAACGTTCATGGACCTTCTATGTTCTCTTGTTTTCGTCCCTCTTTCTCAGCATTGTATAAGTGAGACCCCTTAGAATTCCCTCAGAATTCCTTGTTGTATTTCTTCTCAAATTTCTTTGGTGGGAGTGCTGAGTCAAAAGCTTCTCTCACTGTCTTAAACTTCTTGGAGATGGCAACTGTTTCTTCTTCGGAGATTATCCAGTTTGTAGAGTGATGGAGTGCGTCTTCGATTGTTTCCAGCTTATGAATCGTCAAGTCAAAACGAAATGGGAACTCGCGCCAGAGTCCATGTTTGAGTGCAGCTAGCGTCGTAGACTCGCTTACGCTAGAAACCTTTGCTTTGACACTCTTGAAGCGTTCAATGAAACTTCAAAGCGATTTAGTTGGACTTTGACTTATAGTTCATAGGTCAGCATCCGAGGTCCCTTTGTCCATGAAAATGGAGTAATGCTTCATGAATTCTATCGACTATCGTGTAAAGTTGTCGATCGAATCTCCCTTGATCTGAGAAAATCACTCGAGAGCCCATCCCGTCACGTTTTCAACAAAGAGTCTGCAGTATCCTGCATCTTTCTCTTATTTTTTGAAATGTGCTTTCGTCACGGCAATCCTGAAGGCTATAATGTGCGCCTTTGGGTCTAAATTCCCTTCATAAAGAGGGAGCCTTAGTTTTCCGGTGTCCCTTATCCGTGCCTTGGCTATGCATGCGGTGAAAAGAGTCATCTCTGTTTCTGCGATCACACGATCAATCTCTGGAGCCGAGCTGGCCACTTTATTGACCTTTGACGTCATTTCCAGGAGCTTGGCATTCGCATTATCAATAAATCTCTTGAGCCCGTCATAATCGCGATCTCTTTGGTCACGCAAACTATTTCAAACATAGTCTCCAACTCTCTGCATGGAGCTCGGTGTGTGTAGCTCTCCAACAACTCCTGGAGTTCCCAGCTGATCCCCGAATTGATTGATCTCAGGTGCCCGATGGCTACCTCCACCTTGCAGATTTTTCTGGTTCTCAGCTCTCCACTGGGAACTTGGGATGCCTTCAGCTCCCCGCTTGAAACTTAGACGGTTTTCAGCTCTCTGCTCAGGATTCAGAGTTCTGTTGGCTCTCCACTCGGCATCCAGTAGCTCTTGGTTCTCCGCTCAAAATTCAGATTTCTGTCAGATCTCCGCTCGGCATCCAGCATGCTCTTGGTTCATCGCTCAGAATTTAGGGTGCCATCGGCTCTCCGTTCAAGATTCAGAGTTTCGTTGGCTCTCTTTTCGGCACCTAAGATGCTTTCGATTCTTTTCTTGGAATTGAGAATTTCATCAACCTCGGCATGCAATATGCTCTCCGTTCTTTACTCAAAATTCAGAGTTCTGTTGATTCTCTGTTTGATATCGAGTGTGCTCCCGGCTCTCTGTTGAGCCAGCAGCACGTCTTCGGCTCTCCGGCTCACATTAAGAGAGCTCTCGGCTCGGACACCATCTCTTCCAGCGTTCTTAGGATGAAGACAATTGACTTTACTCTCCTCGTCGAGTTTGTCAGAACTCCAAGGCGCACTTCTAGATCTGACTAGATGTTTGTCAATGTCGCGAGCCGAGTCGTCACATGCTCCTCATGACTGTTGAAGCGAGCGATGAGCGCATCACTTGATTCCTTCTGCTTCTCGGTGGACGCCACCAACGTCGCAAGCATTGCCTTCAACTCGGCGAGGAAATCCTGGTTCACGACTGGAGCATCCTGATTCACATGTCGAGCATCTACCGGTGTTTCCATTTCTTATTCAGGGCAGAGTGGAAGTTCTTCTGCAAATTCGCCGGGATGTTTATCTTCTCTACCCACAGACGGTACCAAAATGTGAGTGCGAAATTTGCCTCACACCAAAATATCGAAGAAAATGTAAAAGATATTTGTAAAGTGCTTGTGTATTTATTTTTTATTAATCAAATTTTTTTACAAAGTTTTCTCTTAGGAGTTTTACAAATGATTTTTCGAACCCTTTTCTCAAAGCCCTTACATTTCCTTTTATACTACTTTCAGCTCTCTTAATGAGCTCGCATTAATGACACTTAATGCGTTGATCTTCTTTTGACTTCCTCCTGTAACAACAAATTTTGTTGTTTCTTCGGCGCAATCTCCGGCGTTGACCTCGTTGTGTGCTCGTTCAACGAGCTCAGCTCGCTCAATGGACTTCGACTTTGTAAATGGGTTGGGAGAGCCCAGTGATGGAGTGAGTGAGCTGAAGTGCTCTCCAGATTAATTGGCTGAGAAAGCCCAGTGACGGAGTGAGAGAGCTGAAGTGCTTTTCTGATTAATGGTCTGGGAGAACCTAGTGATCGAGAGCCCACAGAGTGAGAGAGCTGAAGTGAGAGAGCTGAAGTGCTCTCTGGATTAATGGTTTGGGAGAGCTCAGTGACGGAGTGAGAGAGTTGAAGTGCTTTCCGAATTAATGGTATGGAAAATCCCATTGACGAAGAATCTAGTGACGGAAAATCTAGTGACATAGTGAAAGAGGTGAAGTGGTCTTCGGATTTATAAATTAAACTTTTTCATCTTAATTTAGATTAATTTGAATATTTTTAATTATTATCTAAAAATAATATTTAATTATAATGGGTGCGGGTCTAATATACAAATTGATTATATTTATATAGTTATTGTTTTTATAAAGCAAAATAATATATTTATGTTTGCGGATTAGGTAAGCTTGGTTATTATAAAAATCAAAATGTGTAATTATTCGGCTACATAATTGAAACGGTTAGACTAATTATTGAGCCAATAAACGACAAAAAAGAGATGGTGAACTACTGAAATCACGTGGCCAAATTGACGAATTAGATGGCAAAATCGATGCATCTATCGTATAAATATTCACACATAGTTCTCTTAGCTAATATCCTTCAAAAACAAAAACAAAAATAATAATAATATCCTTCAAAACGCATCAACAATGTCTGGAAAAAGGCAATTTCCTTGTCTCTTGTAACAAATTTTTCTGATAATGCATAAATGTATTGTGTAAGTAATATTTTGTTGATTATGTTACAGATTAGATGGCAAAATCGTAATAATAACCGGTGGAGCAAGCGGCATTGGAGCTGAGACCGTGAAGGTATTTACGGAACAAGGTGCTAAAGTCGTTATCGCTGATGTACAAGACGAGCTTGGTCAAAACGTTGTCGTTTCAGTCGGAGAAGACAAAGCTAGTTACTTTCACTGTGATGTTACAAACGAGACGGAAGTAGAAAACGCCGTTAAGTTCACCGTTGAGAAATACGGCAAGCTCGACGTTCTGTTTAGTAACGCCGGCGTTGCGTTGGATCAGACCGTAGGCATCCTCGACTTGAATCTGGAGGTGTTTGACCGTTCAATGGCGATTAACGTTCGTGGTGCGGCTGCGTTTATCAAACACGCGGCACGTGCCATGGTGGCTAACGGGACACGTGGCTCAATCATTTGTACGACAAGTATTAGAGCAATGATTGCCGGTGAAGGACCGTGTGGTTACACGGCGTCGAAGCACGCACTTCTCGGACTGATTAAAGCAGCTTGTGGCGAATTAGGGAAACATGGGATTAGAGTTAACGGCGTTGCACCGTTTGCTATAGCGACGGGGATGACTAGTCACAACGAGGAGACGGCGAAGCTTTTGGAAGGATATTCTGAAGCTAATGCGATTCTTAAAGGGATAGTGTTGAAAGCTCGACACGTGGCGGAGGCTGTAATGTTTCTTGCTTCTGATGAATCTGTTTATATAAGTGGTCATAATTTAGCTGTTGACGGTGGTTATTCCGTCGTTAAAAACTAATTGAAATTCATTTTAAAAATCAAGAGACGGATCTCGATTGCACCGGACGTCAAAAGGAAATCAAATCCTGAATAATTTTATTTCTTTTTTTTTGGGGTCCTCAATAATTTATTATCATTTGCTTCTTGTATTTTTCCCCCAATTGATATAATTGTTGAATCCTGACATTGTGGTCCCCATTATACTTTTGATTGGTTAAGTTTCTTAACGTCCCAATCAATTAGATCAAGGTAGTCTTTTAATATCAATTTTTTTTCTTTATCTACATTTTACCTAGATATTTATACTATTAAATTTGAAGATGCTTTTTTTTTCAATTTAAAAAAAATATATATAATCGATTAGAAACCACAAGCCTGCGGTTTGTAAAACCAAACCCCAGAGTCAAAGCCGGCGGAAGACAAGATTTTCCCGGAGCCAAAGTTATACCAAGACAAAGAAACCAACAAGCATAATAAAGCGAAACTAAATGAAAAGATACAAAAGATAAGCCGAAAACTCTAAAGCTTGAAAGCTCACAAAATGAATGTCGACGACCTTTAAAACGCATGTGGAAACCCGTATTTTGACGAGGAATTTTTTTGTTTTTGTTTTTGTAAATATATTTCGGTTGTATCGGATATTTTTCGGTTATGTAATTA
>OVBE01003939.1:0-25375 GCA_900406425.1 Iberis pinnata | reverse complement strand
AAGTCCGTGCACACAAAGATACTTTTCATAATCATATACCTTGCAAGTACAGCTCTTTGCTCTCAAGTTCACCGAGTAAATCTTTCCATCTTCTATGTCTGTTACCTCGAACTCAAGCTCATAACTATTTAGCTCATGCACTGGTGTTTTATCAGCTTTGGCCCATATGTTATGCAGGTGGATCTCAAGAAGAGGAACCAGTTTGGTATCAATCGATCCAGACATAACGTCCTTCTGATGCTCGTTAAACCAATCAGATAATTTTTTGATGATTGTATCCAACATTGGTATTAAGGCATACCTCCTAGCGTCCTTAAACACGCTGTTCATTGACTCCACACTGTTGCTAGTGTCCAAGTTGTATTAGTCACGAGGAAAATAAACCCTTGCCCAAGTGTCTTTCTCAGTTTGCTCCTCGACGTACTTGTACGCGGAAAGATATCTCACCCTAAAAGATGCATAAGCAGACTCGAACTCAGCCATCGTGTAACATCTAGCTAACTCCATAAATCTCCATCCGAAAATGGCTTTGTTGGTGTTACAACCATGCCTTCTTACGTTTTGGGACAAATGCCATATACAATGTCCATGGTGAGCTTGTGGAAAAAACAGTTTNAATGTCGATGGTGAGCTTGTGGAAAAACAGTTGCTATAGCCGTGATGAGGCTTTGGTTTCTATCACTCATAAAAACTAATTCTGAAGAGTCTATTATAACACGTTTGAGCATCTCGAAAAACCATGTCCAACTAGCTATGTTCTCACCATCTAGTACACCAATAGTGAGGGGATAATGGGGACGATTAGGGTCCTGAGCTTTAGCAAATACTAGTACACCACCATACCCGTTTTTCAAAAATGTTGCATTCACAACTATTACTTTCCTCATGACTGCAAACCCTTCAATACAAGCTCCCAACGCTATGAAAAGGTACTTGAACTTACCTGCCTCATTTAACTCCACACATATTTTTGTCTCTGGATGGACTTACTCTAACATGTACAAGTAGCTTGGAAGCATCTTGTAGCTATCTTCTGAATTACCACACAAATGAGAAATAGCTTGGTTTTTCCCTCTTAATGATGTGGAGTAGGATATTTTACTCCAAGTTTTAGCTGTAGAAGATCCATGATATCTCTCGGAACAAGAGTTTTCACTTTTCCAGGATATTCCTCATTAAAAAAAGATGCAACTAAACCTGCTGAGCCTCTCCTCTTGCTCTTGCTGATTTGACTTTGACTAGTCCGAGAACATGTATGCACACCCATATACCTCCTTATAGAAAATATTTCGGTCTTTGGAATCCTTGAAGCTCGCAAACCCCATTTACATCTTGCTACACAACATTTCACAACCAATCGTTTGCGATCCGACTTTTCCGTTATATAACAAAAGCATTCACCAATGCAGCTCTATCCACCACCTCTTGAATTGCTTTTTTTCTTGGAAATTCTTGAAGCTTACTCAGACCTAACTCATCTTCCCATTCCTCAATAACTTGACTACATTTTTGTAGAAGTATTTGCTCAACATACTCATTCGCGGTGTCCATCTCAACTGTCGTTTCCATCTCATTTGCGGTGTTCGTATCCATGCAATCAGCTCCTCTTGTATCATCAGCATTATTCTCCGTTTCTTTCAACTCTTTCTCTGCATTTGCTTGCCCATCTTCTATGTACAGAGTTATATCACTACATCCAATTTCATCGTTATTCCCCTCCAACACTTCGTAGTTCAAACCAATCGAACTTATTCCCACTCTTGACAGCTTCTGTAACTGATCTGATCTACTCGTCTCCTCAACTAACAAAAGACTTCTACGGTTCGCTCTATCAATGGATGTTAGGTAAAAAAACAATCTTCATCCCACAAATAGTTAGTTTTTCCTCACATCCAACCACCAAAGGCATGTATCTCAATGACAGTTTAACTTTACTTTCATCCAAAACAAGCTTTTTATACAACCTTTCTTCCATCATTGCCAAACTTATATCCTCCAATGTTGTCTTCAAGGTTACATTATATATGCAACCTTTGAATTTGAAATATACGCTCATGTGTTTCGCCATTGTATCCTGCAAAAATAATAAAAAGGTTCTAGTTATACAATTTGTTCTCAGTTCTACCGAGTTCTCTACAGTTACAAGAAGTTTTACCTAGTACTACAATTACCAGTTCTACTAGTTGTACTAAGTTTTACCTACGCGATTGTGATTCTTGGTCTCGGGAAAGATTTCGATATAAACATCTCCTCTATTGCAAATCTACTCACCGTTCAATTCAATCCCATACAATCACCAATATACTTCAATTATCAATTATAGCACCAAATCAAATGTGAGAAATTCCCCCAAATTCATCAAATCCATTTACAAACCATAAATAACTAAATGTAGTCACATGAGAGAAGAATTAACCTGCATTCCTACATCACCGGCAGAAATGCTCATCTATGGAAATGACCAGGTCCGACGACGTCGCCGGAGAAGAGGAGCTGAGCTGAGCTGAGTTGGGGGTGGAGGTCGCAGGAGTGCTTCGACGGAGAAGAAGATTTTTTTTTTCAATTTTTTTTAATTGAATCAACCAAAATTAAAGAGGCTCATTCTAAACCGAGATTGACTCGATTTCAGACCAAGATTTCGATTTTCCAATTTTTCCTTACCCAAGGTAGGGTTATTTTTGTAATTTCAGGTACAGTTAATGAAATAGTGGTATAAGAGATTTAGTGGTGGTATAAGGGATTTGACTCCTCCCATATGAGGGTAAATAAGGAGTTGACTCCTTTCTCTTCTTCGTCTTCTAAAATCCTCCACAACCCTTCTCTTACTCTTCTATGTCGGGTTCCTCCTCTTGTAATGGTAGGTTATAGGAGGGTGATGTGCTTGATACATATCAATGCCCTCACCTTTCAAATTGACCTTGTTTTCAAGGTCGAAACCTTAAATTGTTGCTTCATTACACTTTCCCATTCCCAAGAACATTTATACTCTCGTTGTCCCTTCCACTTCCTACTGGCCTGAGCGAGCATTTGTAGGCACACCTAAAACAACTTTTAGTGCACCTTCTAGGACCCCTCCTTTGTGAGTTGAGTTGGCATTGCGGCTGCTGACATTTGACCACATATAGTTCATTTTAGTTGAGAAATATGAAAGGTGGATGTACCTTGGCCTCCGGTGGTAATCCTAATTTGTATGCCACCTTTCCTATACTTGCTTCGATCGAATACAACCCATAAAAATGGGCTGCAAGTTTCTCATTGGCTCACGTAGCTAATGTCTTATGGTAGAAGGGTATTGTCTTCAAATATACCAAATCACCCACAACAAACTCTACTTCCCTACATTTTTCATTAGTCCGCTATTTCATCTTTTGTTTTGCCTTACGAAAATGACCCTTATTTAGAACTAACACCTCATTCTTTTCTTTTAACTTTTCCTCAAGATCAACATTGGAAATGGATCCATTCTCATTTCAATAAGGCTGGTGGGTTGTCTGTATACTGCCATAAATGGGGACATTGCAATAGAGAAGTGAAATGAAGAGTTATAAAACAATTCATCCCATGGGAGATACCTCGCCATTTATGTGGTTGCTCACTTGCAAAAACACCTTCAATACTCTTCCAAGCTCTGATTTGTAAATTGTAACCTCTGTCTACCGTATTTTTAAGGGTGCTAGGCGCTGCTTATGTATAGTTTAGATCCCGATACACAGAAGAGCTCCTTCTAAAATTAGCTCACAAAAATCTTGTCCCTAGCCGATATTAAGGACTTTGGAAATCCATGGAGTTACACAACCTCACCTACAAATACACTCACCACATTAATTTTCGTGTACGGTTGTCTTAGACCAAAAAAGTGGGCATATTTAGACAACCTGTCGACCACTACCAATATTAAATGTATCTTCTCCAACCGTGGTAATCCTTCTATAAAGTCTATGGACAGATCTTGCCATACGTGAAACGGAATTGGCAGAGGCTGTAATAAATCTCCTGGTAATAATGTTGAGTATTTACTTCTCTGACACATCGCAAAGCAGCCACATATCTCCGAATATTTGTCATCATACCAACCCAATAAAATAACTCACCAATTCATCTTTGTGTCATAAGCACTCTCCCAAGCCCTCCTAATTTTCCATCGTGAAACTCCCTCAGAATCATTTCAATTAGTTGTGATTTTTTGTGTATCACTAACTTCCCCTACCTCAATAGTCTCCCTTGCATCAAGGTATAATATGTGGATTTGTAATTCCATGATGACCCTTATTAGATCTAGATCATTGTCAACCTCGCTTGCCAATGTCTCAAGTTCAATGCTGGCGGGTATTGTAAGTACCAAAAACTGAGCTCCTTTTCGAGACAAAGAGTCAGCTGCCTAATTTTGAGTCCTGACTTGTATTGAATTTCAAAATCAAACCAGAGAAATTTTGTCAACCACCGCTGATATTCTTGATTGATTTTTGGCCGTTCAAATAATAATTTTAAGCTTTTTTGGTCGGTCCGCACTAAGAACCTCTTTCCCAATAAATATTTTCTCCATGTTTGTATCACAAACACTATTGTCATGGGTTTTCTTTCCTATATGGACTTCGCATGCTGTCTTTTAGATAATTCTTGACTGAAATAAGCAACTGGCTTGCGTTCTTGCATCAACAGAGCTCCCTATCCTACTCCGGATGCGTTCGATTCCACCCCAGCTGAACCTCAAAATTTGGTAATGCGAATACGGAAACAATGGACATGGAAGTTTTTAGTGTAAGGAATTCTTGAGTTGCTTCTTGGTTCCACTGAAATTGGCCCTTCTTCAACAGGTCAGTAAGAAGACGCGCAATGACTCCATAACCTTACACGAAACATCGATAATATCTCGTTAACCCCATAAACCAAAATAGTTCTTTAATGTTTAACGGTGTTGGCAACTCTTCCATGGTGTTAACCTTAGTCGGGCCTGCTGCCAGCTCTTCCACAAATATGATATGCTCTAGATATTTGATTTGCTTAATCCTAAAAAGACACTTCTTCCTGTTGGCGTACAACAGATGTCGCCACCACACTTCCAATACCGTCTATAGCTGATCTATGTGTTGGTTTAGGTCCTTACTATAAACCAAATTGTCGTAAAAAAAAGAGCAACACAAACTTTCTCAAGTAGGTCTAAAAATGTCGTTCATCAATGACTGAAACATAGATAGTGCATTTTTTAGGCCAAACGGCATCACGAGAAATTTGTATTACCCATCATGCGTGAGAAAGGATTTTATTTGCATATCTTTTAATTTCACCCAAATTTGGTGATATCTCGTTCACACGTCAAGCTTTGAAAAGATTTATGCACCTCTCAACTCGTTGAGAAATTGGCTAATCATGGGAATAGTGTAGCTATCCAGAATTTTGTCTTTATTTAGAACTATGTAATCCACGCAAAGCCTCATACTTACGTCTTTTTTCTTCACCAACAAGATGGGACTTTTGAAAAGACTACTGATTTCTTGAATAGTTCTCGAAGTCAATATCATCGCAATCTACCTTTTTATTTCTACCTTCTGTGCGTGAGGGTACCAGAATGCCCTGACATTAATGAGATCTGCTTAATTTTTGGGTAAGATGACATGGTCTCTACCAAGCGATGGGGTAGCCCTTGCAATTCCTCAAACATCTATAAGAATTCCTCTAGCAACAGTTCCAATTCCTCAGGTGCCACATTTTCCTGTAACTTTGTCTTCTGTAAGCCACCATACTCAATTAGGACTCGTTTTCTTTCTTGTTTTAGCACCTTCATAAACATTACATAGAGGAATTACAAAGACTCATGTCTCCCTTCAGCATAACCAAGACCCCATAGCAACTCCATTTCATTATCTATTCTTTCCAGTTGACCTTCATATCTCCCAAGGTCTCACGCCATGCATACTGAATATTACGTCTGCATTTCACTGCTCCAATGGTAAGGGAGTCGTTACTACGGTCAAGTTTTGCATTTTCAGCTCTACTTTCCTGCACACCCCGTTAACCTCTCACTACAAAGACTCTTCCCATCAATACTCCAAACACTATATTGTCCTACATAGAAATATTTAATCGCTTGACCTTCATCAGAGATAAAATTATGGGATGCGCCACTGTCAACCATCACCACCACCTCCTCACCCTCAATAGTACCTTTGACTTTCATAGTCTTGGGATTTGACAAACCAACCACCGAATTAATTGATAACTCGGTTAGCTATGTTATTTTCGGTGTACTTTCTTCATCTTCCTCATCGGTCAACCTTCAAATTTCATATTCTGTTCCATCTTGCTAGACTAAGAACACTGGTAATTATTTGAATTTTCAATGATGGTCGTACTGGAATTTCCAATCACACTTAAAGCATAGCCTTAATGCCATTTCTCTTTGATTTCTTCCTCTGTTAATTTTTGAAAGGGAAATTTTTTCTTCTATGATACTCATAAGTGAGGATTTGGCTTTTTCTCACCTTGGGCTGTTATTATGTAGGATTTATCCCTCCTGTGTGGTGATCCCTACCGATTCTCGATGACATAAATCTTTCTCCTAAACTTAATATCATCCTTTCTTTGTCTTTTACGAAGATTTCCAACATTGAATCATCTTGGTCGGCCCAATCCTCAACCTTTTTTGACGCAGTCATCATCTTCTTTAGGTTTCAGGGATCAAACATCCTCACTCCAGCTTGGGGTTTTGGATTTGGACCAATCATGAGGGCCATCTCCATAACAAGTTTTGGCAAACTCGCGTTCGAGGACAAATCTATGAGTTTGCTACCAAACTTTCTTGACAATCCATCCTGTCTAAGCATCAATAATTTCTCACTTGGCGACGAATATTGCATATGGGAGAAATCTTCCGACACTATACTCTTCATTTATTCGCATTTTAAGAACGGATTATGATTTCTCTCCATTTGTACCACATTAGCGCTTCATCATCAAAACACATCCTCAGTCTGTCACTTTTCAAGTTTAGAGAAATCTCCCAACTCAAAGTATTGATCTGCTCTAAACACCCAACTCTCTACACCTTCTCCATCAAACAAACATAATGTCAATCCTTCGAGTCAGAGTGGTACTTTTTATTTGTCTTATGTGTGTTCTTTCTTACCTGTTCTGCCGGATTCTCGTCTTCTTTATTCGTTCCTCCGGCGGAGCGTAAGAACAAACGAGAAAAAACGATACACAAAGAGGAAAACTTATTCACTGATTTTTGCGTCTCCTCCTCTGGGGTTTTTCCCATGATTAAAGACTGTTTTTCTTCATCTGCTAATAACTTCTTCTCCAATGGCTCCAGTATATCTAGCTTTAGGGTCGGTCCTGAGATTTTAAAATTTTCTAAAGGCCGCAATCTACAATGGAAAAATAGGCCAAAATTGTACAAATTTTCAAAAAATGGGCCGTTTTCTTAACTAAAATTTTTAAACTGAAAAATGGGCCGCAAGCGCATGCTTGCTCTACTTGGACTCAAGACCGGCTCTGTCTACTCTGCATCATCTCCTCTACATTTTTCTCTAGAGATTATATTTTCCCTACGCCGCGTTGAAAGTTCTCCACTTCCCCTCCAACGTCTCTGACTTCTTAGGTGGAATTTTCCTCAAAATCTCACCACTCTGTTAGCAAGTTGTTAAGTCTTAGGCTAAAACAAACTCATATATAAGAACATAGATGTAAAAAATACTTCTAATATTGATGATAAAAAAATAACGGTTACAAAGCCTGAGAGAATGATATAAAAAGAGTCTCTACCCTCCCCATCTCTATCTAAACATGTGAACTGTAGAGCCATCATGTGCATGAGATAGTGACATGTACACTGTGGTTACCCTTGCTCAATAAGCTAGTTAATATTCTTCAGCAAGACAAAGTTATTATTAAGGTAAAGTAAAAAGGTTTTACTAACGTGTCCTCGAGATTCCTAGGGAAAATTAGGTTTACCTCTTTGTCAAGCATCCTCCGTTGCCATCAGCCATGGTTGATCCAACTCTTGATTCTCGTATTCCTAGATCCTCTCGGACGACCACCCCGCACACATGGTCCTCTGTTGCTTCAGAATACTCATGCTCTTTTTAAAAGCAAGACCTCTCTGTTTCTGTGTCGGAAGGTGAAATCTCTCTTGACATTCCAGATTAGATACTCGATGCTCCTGACCACCTTTGGAAGTCCTTCCTCATTGGTAGATTCCTTGACACGACCCCTCATATTGCCAAGATTCATGTTATCGTTAATAAGCTATGGACCTTTGGTAACCAAAATATCAAAACTGATGTTCATGTCATCAACCCTTCAACCTACAAGTTTCGTATTACGTATCCAGCTATTCGTTGTAAAATCCTTGATTGAGGATTTTGGAGTATTGCAGAGATCCCATTAGTTGTCTCAGAATGGAGTCCAAATATCCTCACCACTCAACCTACTATCCAGTCTAATCCACTTTAGGTAGATTTTCATAATGTTCCATCAATTCTTGTCTCGATTAAGGGATTGCAATGGGTAGCAAGCGCAATTGGTGATCCCAAACACCTTCACCCCTCAACTCTCACATGTAACAGTTTTGGTAAAGCATGAATATTCATTAACACGGATCTCACAAAAGAACTCCCTCGAAAGATCAATTTGGGTAATAAGAAAGGTTTCAAAGCTGAAATTGATGTATCCTACTCATGGTTACCTCCTAGATGTTCTAAGTGTTCCAAATGAGGTCACTTAAAATCCACCTGTTTACTAGACATGTCCCTCCATCTGCAAACCCCCAGACAGAACTACCTGTTACTGAGGATTCGGTTTTGGTCTCACATGATGGGAATGCCTCTCCCATTGTCTCTAAAATTCAGGAACCATGGTCGGATGTCAACCCTTCAGCTCAACCTCCATTAACATCTATTATTCTGGTTACACAATAAGCTATTCTTGATCTTAATACTGGTCACGTGGATACAATTCAGCAAACAGAGTCTGACTCTTGGGAAAAAGTATCGCCATCAAAAACATCGAGGAAAAATGATAATTCAATTGACCACATCACTCATCGTGAAACTTTAGTTGATATATCTCCCTCTTGATTCTCTGTTTTAATGAGAGGCGATGATAAGGAAGACTCTTCCTCTTCATCTCTCATCCGTGATACTTCACTAGAAGATGGCAAAATACAACAATCTCAAAAACTACCTATGATGATCCTCTCTCAACAAGATATGTAATGACTCGTCAGTTAATACTGGAAGCTACCAAATGCAACTTAAAATCTTCGGAAGGCACTTCAGCTTTAAATGGGAAAGATGCAGTGACATCTTCTCAAAAAGTTCGCCGTGCCAACAAAAAGCATCAATATCAGTCTTCTCTTTGAACATGCGTGGGTTCAACAAATCATCTAAACAAACTGAAGTTAATAATTGGATTCGTGAACCTATTTTCTCAATTGGTTGTGTACTGGAAACGCGTGTTCAAAAAGATAGGGCTAGTTCGATTTGTGCTCAAATTTTTCCGAACTAGTCCCTTATGAAAAATTATGAGCATAACCGTCTTGGAAGATTATGGGTGATCAGGTCACCCTCTTTAATTGTTACTCCTATGTTCAACTCGGCGCAGTTGATCACTTGCTCTGTTACAAATGCTTCTCTTGGCATAGACTTTCTCTGCTCCTTTATCTACACATCAAATTTTATGGAAGAAAGAGCTCATCTTTAGGGTGACCTCCATCATCATTGTTCTCTTTCCCTTTTTACTCAAAAGCCTTGTCTTTTAGTGGGAGACTTTAATGAAATTCAGTCTCCTTTTGAGCGCTCGGGTATGCGGATTTTTCAACAACTGTTAGCTACGTGCGCTCTCTCATATCGGTGTACTCAAGTCTATTGTTTACATGGTCTAACAGACGCGAAGAAGATCTTATATGCAAAAAGCTTGATCGAGCACTGATAAATCCAGCATGGTTAACTACTTATCTGCATTCATTTGCCCAATTTGAAGCCGCATGCTACTCAGATCATGCTTGATATTCTTTATTCTTGGCTGCAAAAATAGGAGGCCCCAAAAAGCCTTTTAAATTTATTAATTTGATTGCGTCACATGCTGACTTCTCCACCACGGTGTAGAATAATTGGAATTATTCAGCACGTATATTCATAACAAATCTATGCTTTGGTCTCTACCAACTAACAATTGAATATACGTACTGAAGAATTCCGGATGATAACGATAATCTGAGTTGGGCTTTTACTCTGGATGATAACAAAGCTATGCTTTGGTCTCTACCAAATAATAAATCTCCTGGTCCTGAAAGTTTCACAAAAAAATTTGTTACTGTATCTTAGCCTATTATTGGTGAGGATTTTACGAATGTTGTCATATCCTTTTTCCATAATGGATTTATGCCTAATAGCATCAATTCAAGAATTCTTTCTCGGATTCCAAAGAAGAATGATGCTAGGGATATTGCTGATTACTGACCCATCTCATGTTGTAACGTAATTTACAAAGTCATATCTAAGCTCCTTGCGAATCTTTTGAAGACTACTCACTGATTTCATCAAGTCAAATCAATCAGCATTATTTCCACAGTCGATTACTACTAGAAAACGTCTTGCTTTCTATAGAAATTGTTAAGAGATATCATAAGGCACAAAACTCTCCTCACTGCAAACTAAAGATTGATCTTGCAAAAGCTTTTGATTCTTTACAGTGGGATTTCTATTAAACATCATCTTTGCTATTAATATTCCACCAATATTTGTAAAATGGATCTCTTCTTGCTTGACAAAGACTTGGTTCCCTGTCCAAGTAAATAGTGAGCTAGCTAGCCGTTTTAAAAGTAGCCGAGGCCTAAGAAAAGGCTGCCCTCTATCTCCCTACTTGTTTGTCATTGGTATGAATATCCTCTCAACTCTCCTAGATAATGCTACAGCCTTGGGTCATCTTGGATGGTCATCTTGGATACTATCCACTTTATCAACCCACAAGAATCGCTCACTTATGTTTTGCTCATGATATCCTTGTGTTTGCGGATGGTACAATTTCATCAATGGAGGAGATATTTACTATCTTTAATATATTTGAAGCCATTTCAGGGCTCCAAATAAATCTTGCCAAGTCTACTTTCTTCTCTTCGGGCCTCTCTGAAATGGAAGAACAACACATTGCTTCTCAATTTCAACTACCTATTGGTACATTACCAGTGCGGTACTTGGGACTGCCACTCTCGACATAATGTATGAACGTATCTGATTATGCTCCACTGATTGAAAAAAGTCATACAGAAATTCCAAGGTTGGTCTGTTTTGTTTCCTCTCATTTACGGGACGATTACAATTCTTGTCTTCAGTCATCTATAGCATAACCAATTTTCGGTGCTCTGCTTTTCGTCTCCCTAAAAAGTTTATTAGCGACAACGAGAAGATGATGAGTGCCTTTCTTTGGTCTAGTCCCTCACTTAAGACTTCAAAAGCAAAAGTGGCTTGGCAAGATCTCTATTACCCAGAGCACGATGGTGCTTTGCGTTTCAAATAGCTGAATCTTGCTAATAAAGTTCATGGCTTACGGCTAATCTGGAGAGTTATTTCCTCTACAAATTCACTACGGTTAGATTGGGTTAAAGCTCATATAATTCGTCATGGTTCATTTCGGTCCTATTCGATCTCCTCTGCCTCACTTTCATGGATTTGGAGAAAACTATTTATGCTTAGCGATCTTGCCTATAGTTTTAACAAAGTTGAAATCGGAAATGGATTATCTGCATCGTTTTGGTAAGATAATTGGTCCCCGCTAGGCAGATTTATAGATATTTACGGATTCAGGGGCTTTTGAGTTCTAAGCATCCCAAAGGACTCAACTGTGGCTGCAACCCGTTCGACTGGTTGGCTATTCCAACGACAATGCCATCAGTCACTAATCTATCTTGTTCAATTTCTGCAACAGCAAGTAATCCCTGATCTGAATGCTCCCCCTGATAAAATTCTTTGGAAGCAGAATGCAGATTCTTTTTCAGAACGTTTCAATTATGTTCCAGCTATCAAACTGATACATGTGCAGAAAACGATCCTACCATGGGCCACGATTACATGGTTTTATTATGCTACCCCAAAACATGCCTTCATCACTTGGTTGGAAATGCTTAACTGGTTATCAACCGGAGATTGGATTGCATTTTGGAATAGTAACAACCTAGTTTCATGCTTTTTTTTGTTTAACACAGGCTAGAAGATCGAGCTCATCTATTTTTTGACTGTTCTTATTCTGCTTCAATCTGGACAGAGATTGTTGGTAGTCTTCTCCCTACATTTACATCAAGTTGGGATAATATGGTTGCATTTTTAATCTCTCGGCAAGGTTCTCGACAAGAGCAACTTCTTCTTAAATTATCGTTCCAATGTTCAATTCATACCATATGGAGAGAATAGAACCTTCGACGTCACGGTAAAACGCCTCGCTCCTCATCTATTATGGTCAAGATCATTCAATAGGCTGTCAAAGATAAAATCAGTTCACTTCGAAATCAAAGTATATTGCCTTTCCCGAATCTGTTAGAACTCTGGTTTAGCTCAAGGAGATAAACTTTGTTTTATTTTCTAGATTAAAAGCTGATTCTTTAACAAACTTTGTATAAAAAATAATTTTTGTTGAAATATAGTATAACATTAGAACAACAAAAAATATATTATTCAGCAAAGCCCACAGATTTTTCTTAAGGCTGACACCTTCACCCAAAACCTTCCTCTTACTCTTCTTCATCTTCCAAATTCCTCCAAAACCCTTCTCTTACTTTTCTAGGCTCGGTTCCTCGTCTTGTAATGTTAGATTATAGGAGGGTGATGCGCTTCACACGTATTATCTATATAAAAAAAAAACATGTGGTCTTTGATGAAATATAGTTCCCATATGACAGTATCTATAATTCATTACTGTCAACTTTTGTGTCTCTACTTTAATCAACCTAGAGAACTGATATTTCACAAATGAGTGTTATTCCTACATTTGAGGCCTTATACTACATCAAAGACTTGCCTTCTTAGTGACATACGCATATTGCTCCTAGTAGTTAGTTCTTTTACTTCCATAAACATATTAAGAAGCTATCTTTAACACATTTAGTAAAACGGTTGAAGATACATTCCAAGCTATCTCAACTCATATCATAGAATCTTTTTTTTACTCTAATAATGACTCGTCTATGTTCACTATTGATTATTTGCTACCTCCAAACACTGGTGCTCCAATCTCTAGTATTTTTTGCTTTAGCTATCCAATGAAAATTATAGCCAAGGTTGGCGTTATAAGTCTAATTCAAAGTATGCTTTTTTAACTGTCAAAGATAACTATCACGAACAAAATTCAATCAGTTCATCACGAAATATCCAATATGGAATCAATAAGTTCCAGATGTAATTAATATTCTTTATGATACTACCAATACTTATGATCTTGTTCCTCGGAAAGAAGTAGCAAAATCCCCGTGGTTGTAAACAGATGTTTCCTACCAAGCTACTTTTAGATGAAAATTCAAAAAAACTAAAAGCCAAGCTTGATGATACAAGCAACAATATGGTGATAATTACTTTGAAACATTCAGCCTTATTATCAAAACGGCCGTGATCCGTTCTATTCTTCATATAGCAGTTATATATAAAAGGAATGTAAAAAAAAAAAAAAAAACTTAATGTAAAGAAAGCATTCTTACTCAAAGGTTTAATAGAAACAATCTATATAATGCGGCCTCCCAGGTTTAAAGATCCAACCATGCCTACTCATTTGTGCAAGCTTAAGAAATGTATCTATGGATCAAACATGCTCCAAGTTGAAAGTGTACACACAACTAGAACATACTACTTCTAAACCGTGACTTTATAAAGACAAACACAATACAATAATGTTTTACACTGAATTGTTTCTCTTAATCTCACAACACACTCGATCCTCTGTTTACACACTCAAACATACACCCAAATCGTTCTCATATAAACTCACTCGTATAAATTTGTCGGCTACGAGAACTAAAAATTGTTATTCTCCTTAATCACCTATTTATATTGAGTCTCATACCTAAACCCTTTTCCCTAATCGTAAAACCCTTTCCCAAATTCATAAGGACACTTTTCCATTTCCCTTCTTTCTTTTTGAAGATTCTTTCCTTCTCTTCATTATTTGCATACAAACTTTTATTCTCTTTTCTTTTTCCCAGCTGATTTGCTTTTGTCCTTGCCTCTTTCCTTATGTTGCTTCAATCTCCCCCTTTTTGACTTTATTTGTTAACTCAAGTATATTCTTGATCAACCCGTTTTCAAACAAACAAACAAACATGCAAACAAAAAACCAAATGCCACATTCAACATGTCAAACAACACATGTAATCATTCAAAGACAAAAATAGTTAGATTCCGATTACATATGGATTTTCCACATATTTAAAGTTCAAGAGTTAGACTAGCACACTACCAAGTCCTTAATGATAACCAAAAACTAACAAAAAACTCCCCATACTTCTCAGAAAGACTCCCCCACAAGTTCACCAACCTAGTCTAAACATAAGAAAAGCAAACATAATCAANCCCCCCCCCCCCCCCCCCCCGCCCCCCAAGTTCATCAACCTAGTCTAAACATACGAAAAGCAAACATAATCAGACATCATCAATATACTTGCTGATCCTCGTTTAACTGATCTACTGGTTGATCCAGTGCTACTTCCCCTGCTTGATGGAAAAAGTTGAGTCAAAAGAAAATATAACAGGAATCATAAAGTGAGGAGAAACAGCACTTACATGGGCCTATTACATTTTGAAGAATGCGAATGACATGATTGATGGCACGACACAAGTGAGAACCTATGAGACTGTAGGCTCTATTGGACCATGAGTTGAGCGAGCTGCTGATGATCAGGGAAAACACTCAGCTGAATGCTAAGGCACTATATGTTGTGCTTGAAGCAGACGAAAGATCAAAGCAGAGGAAAGATCAAGGATGCATATGGCAGATTGAACTTTTGCGATCGACTTTGGGCCAACCCAAACACATGATCATACACAAATGTTCCAAAACTGAATGGAATCCCATGAAACACATTGTACACCATCATATCACGATCAAGACTCTTGTAGCTTACGTTGGTAGATGGGTACCAATTTGCAAAGATATTAGCGAGAGCACCCCTTGTCTTTGGTGAAGTTGGAGCATTTAGGATTAAGCCAATGTTCAACCATATTCCAAGACATAAATTTTTCCAAAACATCATGAGTGACGTTAGATACAAGTGCAACACTATCCGCATCATCAACTTCCTTTCAACAAAACAAGGAGTTAACATGTGCTCCCAAAACCATGTAGGTGTGACCTCTAACCCAGACAGAGTAAGTTTCAGGGGGGATTTGTGCAGTTGGCATATGCGCCCAGAATTCAAACACAATAGCGTGTAAAACAGAGGAAAATCTTGCATAGTAATGAGCAATGATGAATTTTGAAGCGCTTCTGCTGTTTCCATTGGGAGACTGGCCAAGTTTATGGAATTCTCAGCAAGCAATGTTCGAGCGGAAAACATGTCGTAATGTTCTTTGGCACAGAGAAAGCAAAAGCGTACAACATCAAAGACAGCTGGAGGCGGTGGTGGCACATGCGGTGGTTCTGGTTTAGCAGATCTGGTATGTATGGACGTATGACCATAATTATTGCACCGAGTTAGACTTGGTGTCCTCTTCCTTTGGAGCAGTTCTGATCGTGAGGAGGTGTATTGACAGAGGCAGTTGCAGAAAAATTAGAGACTTGAATGAAAGATGGTTAAAAAGACAGGTGTGCAGACGGCGGAGGAACATACATTTGCGGCAGAGGCACTTCAGTCGCATATCTGATATGATCTTTGCCAGAAAGGGAACTAAGGAGATGGAGCCTCTTGAACCTGAGGAAACAAGGAACAAAGGCGTAAGTGTAACACTTGGTCCAATGATTAGATCAAGACAAGCTAGATTCCAGCAAGCTATTAAACAACTTCTCTACATACACTATCCATGACAGTCTAATGCATGCTAATCCATCCACATTTTTTGTGATACAAGTTGCCTAGATTTTTTTTTATCAAGAAAGGTGTTTTTGCTTGCACTCTTTTCATTGGTTTGGTTTTGTCCCATTGGATTTTCCAAACAATGTTTTTAATGAGGCTTGTTCACAAAACTTATTCAAAATCCTCTTGGTGAAGTTTAAGCCCAATTCTATCTTATATAAGTTTTAAAACTTTAGTCTTGATTTATATTTTCAAAACAGCCTTAGCATTAATTGTTTTGTGTATTACCAAGAAGTTGTGCATGTACAACCTTCTTCTATTTATATTTGGACGAAATCTATCAATAAAATCATCAAACACCTTTCTAAAAACCCTAAATAATTCTCTTGAATCTTGTTTGATCATTTTTGTCTTGTTTATGTTCTATATCTAATTCTGCATAACAAGCAACATTTTTGTACTCTAAGAGCCATTTTGCAGCTCTTTAAAGTACCACTCACTCCATGTCGTTTCATCATCATCACAACTGTTGGAGAAGCATTCAGGGACTTGATCCTCATAACTAGGATCACATTAAGATCCATGAGGCACAAAGAGGAGATATGACGGTGAAATCGTTGTGGGCGACTCCGGTGGTGGTGTGTGAAACTGTTGCAGCGTGGAATCTACAAGTCCAGAAGCCGTTGTTATAACAGGTAGCGAGTTGGCAACAAGTGCATGTGGTTGAGATGCTGGTTTATCGATAGCCAAAGGAAGCAGTGCACATATTTAGTAGGTGCAAGAGACTCTGCAGAAGAATCGGTAGGTGTTTTTGCCGGAGAATACACCTTTTTGGACAAATTCGCAAGGAATGCCCTCTTTTTATGTTTATGGCCCAGAATATGAAGATGAATAGTTGGAGACCAAGAAATAGGACTTTAAAAGTGCTAAAGAGCGATGTGATATATCAACAATAGTGTAGTAGCCCTAAGATTTTCCGGCCGGTTCAACATGTGGGCCTTGAAAAAATGGGCCTTGAAAACAAATGAGCCTTGGCATATGAGACTCAAACCCAGTTGCTCTGTTTGTTCACAAAACATATCAGAGACACACGCACATCACCACATCATGTGCAGAACCTGAAACACATTAACACACACAGCCACAAGCGAGTATCCAGATACTATTGATAGCGAGTGTGCAATAATAGATAATCATAAAGAGTATTTAGCAAACTTATTTGTTCCTTTTTTATAACAAAAAATTGCACATATAAATTTGTGACCTGATTAAGCGAGAATTTATAGACCTTGACCTTTAGAACACACATGTACACAGGTGCAGCTAACTAGCCTTTCGCATTGGTATACCTTTATCTTCAACAAGCATAGTTTTCAATCTTGATCTGTATTGTATAGATGTTTGTCTAAGCCATCGCTTGACTTCTTAAATTTAGACAATGACCTTGTACCTTTTTTTTTAATAAACTTTGACCACATTTTTGTTGATGCTTCCTCCTTTTTATTCCGTGATCAGCTTTTTTACCTCCTTGTTTATACATCATACTAGTACTAGTTGTTTCAGACGGCATAACAAGCAACTCTTTTTCAGCCACTAAGATATGTTCAAATCATCTTCCTGATGTATTGTATGCCATCTTTGACCATTTATCTGAACCATAAAATAATCCCATCAGAGTTTACAAACTCCTATGACTTTTCATAGATTGATAAACTAATTCAAATCCAGGGGCTTTGAAAATCAGTTCCCGCATGCTCAATCAAAATTAGTTTATCCTCAATTAACCCACAAATGAAGTGGTGTCTAATGTCAATATGTTTGGTCTGCGAGTGTTGAACTAGATTTTTGGCAATGTTGATAGCACTCTGATTGTCACAGTGAATCATAATTGATTTTGTGTGAATCCCATAGTCATTTCCCATTTGTTTCATCCATAGTAATTGAGTGGAACAACTACCCATCACAATGTACTCAGCTTCAGTTTTGGAAAGTGATACACAGTTATGTTTCTTTCTTTGCCATGTTATCGGATTGTTCCGTAGAAAGAAACAACCTCCAATGGTACTTCGTCTGTCATCAAGACTTTTTCCCACTCAACATCACAATAGCCAACAAGATTGTTGTTGGTTTCCTTGGTGTGATAAATACCAAGATCAACATATCCCTTAATATACTTGATGATTTGCTTGACAGCATGCAAGTGTGACACTTTGGGTTTTTCCTGATATCTCGCACATACTCCCACACTTAAACATATATCTGGTATGTTGGCTACAAGATATAATAGACTTCCAATCATCCCTCTGTAAAGCTTCTGATGTACATCTTCTCCTTCATCATCTTGAGATAATTTTCAGTTTGCACTCATAGATGTTCTGGTTGTCTTGCAAGAGTCAAGACAAAATTTTGTAACCAGATTCCTTGCATATATGAATTGACTCAAGTAGATGCCCTCTTCTTTCTGTTTAACCTACAACCCAAGAAAATAAGTTAGTTCTCCAACCATACTCATTTCAAACTATTGAGTCATGTGTTGAACAAATCTATCAATAAGTGCTTTGTCTATTGCACCAAACACAATGTCATCGACATAAACTTATACAACCATCAAATCACCATCCTTTGAATATGTAAACAACGTCTTGTCCACACTTCCTCTGGTGTACCTCTGGTCGAGAAGATAGATGGTCGGACGTTCATACCAAGCCCTAAGTGCGTGTTTCAACCCATACAATGCTTTTCTTAGTTTGAATACATGATTGGCATGTTCTGGATGCTCAAACCCTTTTGGTTGTTCCACATACACTTCCTCTTCAAGTATTCCATTTAAAATCGCACTTTTGACATCCATTGTTTACAACTTTAACTTGAGATGATAGGCCATTCCCAATAGTAATCTGATTGATTCTAGGCGTGCCACATAAGCAAATGTCTCATGAACATCAACTCTTTCTACATGTAAATACTCTTGTGTAACCAGAAGAGCCGTGTTCCTCGCAACATTACTTGTATCATCTATCTTATTCTTGAAGATCCATTTTGTACTTACAACATCTACACCTTATGGAAAAGGTGTTAGACTCTAGACTTTCCTACATCCGGACTGTTCCAACTCTTCTTGCATTGCGACTATCCTGTATTCATCACTTAACGCATCCTGATTATTTTTAGGCTGGACCATTGACACAAAACAGGCGAACTAGACTATGTCTTTGAAATTAATCTGCTTCTTCCTTGTGACCATGCCTCCATATAGATGACCAATCACATCCTTCTTTGAGTGGTTTTTGTGAATATTATGTTGAGCTCTTTTTTCAGTGTCCAATTCTGATGTACTGTCATAAACATTACCATCACTTGGAGCCTTAAGTACTTTATCATCAAATACTTGAGTTGGACTATGTAGTAATCCTTCATGTTGATATCCAACATCATCAAACACAACATTCACTGTCTCCATCATTGTCTTGGTTCTTTTATTAAACACCCGATATGTTGTACTAGTAGTTGAGTAACAAAGAAACATGCCTTCATCACTTTTAGCATCAAACTTAATGAGTTGATCTTTGTCATTTAAAATGTAACAGACACATCCAAACACATGAAAGTATTCCCCTTCCATATGTCATATGGTGTCATGGTGGTTCCTTTTCAAACATACACTATGTTTATGATGTAACATGTTGTACTGACAGCTTCAACCCAAAAGTGTTTAGCAACTTGATTGGCATGAAGCATTGCACGAGCCATTTTTTGTAAGGTTCGATTCTTCCTTTCAACCACACTATTCTGTTGAGTTGTTCTTAGGGCTGAGTACTGATGTCGTATACCTTTTGCACCACACAGCTGGTCGAAACCTTCATTTTGAAACTACCCACCATGATCACTTTGAATTGCCTTGATTCCCCATTTTCATTCTTGAGTTTCAGTATCAGTATCTTATGTGACTTGGTGTTGTACTCTAACTTGTTTTCCTTTTGCACATGGTCCACAGACAAACGTTTTTCTTTTTTAAACTTGGGAATTCCTCTAACCATTTCTTGTTTGGCCAGCTTTTTCAAGGTTCTGACGTTGATGTGACCTAGTTTATGTGCCACAGCCCAAGTTGACTTGTTGTAATTGCTGAGAGACATCTGTCTTGTTGTCTCCCCATGTAATAGTTATTGCCTGACCTAATCCCTCTCAGTTGTATTGTTCCAGCTTCATGTACTTCTCGACTGTCTGTTTTTGTGAAGGTAATAACCAACCTTTCATCACAAAGTTGACTTATGCTAATGAGATTTGCAGTCAACCCTTTAACAAAGTACACATTTTGGAGATTTGGCTTGCTCAACCCATATGTTTCACCCTTGCTTTTGATTTTTCCTTTGGCTCCTCCGTCGAATGTCACTTTTCCCTTGTTGATTTCCTCAAACTTCAGCAACTCATATTTTCTCCCCGTCATATGTCTTAAACATCCACTATCAAAGTACCACTCAGTTGCATCTGAGATATTCATAGATACTTATGTTTGAGCACCATCTTCAGTCTTCATGGACACTTTTGATTGAGCATCAATTGTAATCTCCGTGGACACCTCTGTTTGAGCATTGAAACAGTTCAACACCTCTGTTTGAGCACAATCTTCTGCTTCTATTTGAGCAGAAAAATAGGAAAACAAGTATTTTCTGACCAAAGCCTTGGTGTTGTGTCCCTTATGAGGGTAATAGTCTCAGTGTCGTCTGATCTTATACAATATTTCTTCCCAGCGATAGCATTGTGCCTTGTAGTGTCCTTGTTTTCTACAGTATAAACATAACTGATCTCTGACTTGTCGTGTCTGATAGTACCCTTGATCTTCGGTCGCTAGTTCTGGTTATTGTGTTGTTTGTTAGTGCTGATCTTATTAGTCTAATATGTCCGTCTAAGTTCTGCTGCATGACTGACTGATGATTTGACAAATGACCAGAGCCTTGAGTGTGTCCTTTATAACATAGACATAGCTTATGTCTCTATCTCTGCCCATAGCAAGCACTCTATCAAGATCTTTGGTACCTCTGGTCAGCATCTTAATTTTTCTCCCATCCTTAAATTTTCAACCATTTCATCCTCTCCCATCCTTAAATTTTCAAAATCAGAGGCAAGCATGTCAATCATTGTTCGACAAACATCACTGGATCCTTCATAAGTTGCATGTAGTGTATCCCAAGCATCCTTTGTAGTAGTGCAGTCTTACACTCTTTTGAACTGGTCCTTGGTTAAGGAAATGCATATTGCTATTAGAGCTCTTGAATTTTACTTTAACATAGTTTTTTCAATTATCGTCCATTCAGCCTTTGGTTCTGCAATCATTTCACCATTCTCGCCCTTTATCTGAGGAGGTGTCCAAACATCTTCGACAATTGTCCAAGCATCTTCATCAATTCCCTTGATATGTTCACGGATCTGAACTTTCCACCAGCCAAAGTTGTCCATCCTCAGGTTCTTACTTGTTTAGAAAGAAACTTTGGTTTCTTGACAGATACCCGCTCTGAAACCAATTGAAAGTGTATATACAACAAAAATAGATAAACTTCTTCTAAACCGTGAATATTAAGACTAACACAATACAATAACCTTTTACACTTAATTCTTTCTCTTAAACTCAAAACACACTTTGATCCTCTGTTTGAACACTCAAACAGACACCCAAATCGTTCTCACAAAAACTCACTCGTATAAATTTGTCGGCTAAGAGAATTGAAAACTTTCATTCTCCTTAGTCACCTATCTATACCGAGTCTCATACCTAAACCACTTTTCCCAATCGTAAAACCCTTTCCCGAATACATAAGGACATTTTCCCATTTTTCGTCTTTCTTTTTCAAGACTCTTTGCTTTTCTTCATTAATTGCATACAAAGCTTTATTTTCTTTTCTTTTTCAACTTATTTCCTTTTGCCTTGCCTCTGTCGGAAAAATGGTCATTTTATTCCCAACTTTGTAAATTACGCAAAAATATTCTCCAACATTTTCATTTGCATTTTTAATCTTCAAGTTTTGGTTGACTTTGCAGATTTAATCTCCACTATAGTCAACATTATATTGTTAACGGATATTGTTAACGTTTACCGTTGACTTAAAGAGTTCTATCTTTTTAATCTTCTATTCAATAAAAATCTCTAACATTCCAACGATGAGCAGAGACGACCAGTAAACTGATATTTTGGCGAATGGAACTTAAATGAGCAAGAGGAAGCGAAAGAAACTTGGCAACAACTTAATTTCAGCGAAGGGATCTTCCCCAATTTAGTCAAAATCTAGATTGATATTGGAATTAACGTCAAAGAAGAAACTGAAAGGTCAATGTTTTTGAAGATACCGATTGTTTCTTTAGAGTGAATATAATCAGCCTAAATACATGATTTGGAAAATAGCATTTTCGTAATAGTAAAGCCATTTCGTATCATCACATAACTAAAGACTAGAGTTTTTGTGTATGTGATTTGCTTGGACTCAATCCATGAAATTAATCTTAAACATTAGTGCAGATGTAATCTTTGATATTATGCAAGTGAGTTCCCAGCACAATTCATTTTAGGTTGTGTCTCGACATATATCTACAGGCCAACATTCATGATATCTAAAACAATCTTTACAATAGTAGAGGAAACAAATTTGTATTTGGTCACTAGTGTGATTTTATTTAGTAGCTTAACTTCCAGTAAGAATATATTTTGGATGGTTTTATAGTCGGAATACTTTGTTTTACATTTTGGAGTTTGGTTATTATAAGTAGTAAATAGTTAAGTTTATGTAAACACAATATCGTGTAAAAGAAAAGAAGAAGTACATATTGATGCTATGCACTTCAGACGAACAATAAAATATCAATTTTCACCTATATCTTCAGACACAATTGCAGTCATCTTCTGATTGACTTATACTATCATCGGATTCAACTATATATTTTTAACTAACAATTTTTCTCCAAATTTGTGTGAATACGAAAGAAAGTTACATATTTGTAGGATTCTAAACGCTTAGGTTAAGGTATATACAAAGCTCAGTTATTCAAAAAACTCAAAACATGGTGGACTTGATTTTTCAGAGTCAAATTTCCTTTTCGCTGTTGTACGCTATGATTTTGTATGTTCCTTGTGATGATGTTGCTGGTTTTTACTCATCCGATTATGTTGTTCGCAATTTCCCTTCGCCGAAATTCATCTATGCACGTCGGACGTCTATGTTAAGAAGGTGAAGAATCGAGCCTTTTAGTGTTAGTTAACGTTCGTCGTTAACTGTATAAAGTTAACTATTTTTGAGCTCCAATCTGCATAGTCAACCTAAACTTGAAGATTAGAAACGGAAATGAGAAAGTTGGTGAACATTTTTGCGTAATTTAAAAAGTTGGGGAATAAAACGACCAATTTCCCTGCCTCTTTCCTTTTGTTTTTTCACAAGTGAATGGCTTAACATAATAACATATTTAGTTCATTCTTATTGCAACTTTATGATCCTTCTATGTATGTGTACACCAGTGGGAAACATGTGCTATTATAAGTGGACGATATGATACTCACATGCAACAATGATGGTCTTTTTCATAAGCTAATTCAGTCCCTCAATGCTCATTTCTTAATGAAGAAGCTAGGCTTTATGCATTATTATTATCTTCGTATTTAGCTATTCTTTCATCACAAAGGTCTATTGCTAAGCTAAGTTGTACTCTAGTCTCTACTCCTCTACCTCCGAAGTTAGAATACTTTCCTGACCTGCAAGAACTATTTCCGGATCTAACTGCTTGGCTGGTAAGATGCATTCTCTAATGCTCACTTGTCTTGCCATAGAATTGTTTGTCAAAGGATGAATGATCCTACTCAACCAAACTTTCTTCTGATATCTCAAAGTCACTACAACTATGGGAATCAACCTTACCCCAGTCTCTGATTTTGTTTTCCAATACTACTTTGACAATGATTTGGCCGGTTGCAAGAAACCAGCGTTCAACAGGTGGCTTTTTTTAATTTTCTAGGCAACAATATTATTTCTTGATCTATTAAAAGACATCCTAATGTATCTAAATCCTCAACGGTATGTTAGTACTTACGAGATCAAATATCAAAAGGAGCCATCACAACGAATTATTCATCTCTACCTCATTTCTCTTTAGAGTTTTTGTTAATTTTTTCTTCGCCCTTAACCTTACATACCTCACGTATATATATGTGTTAATGTTAACAACATCAACGTAATGGCCACGCCCATTTTTTATAAATATCACACATCTACAGTCACGTGATTAACATGTAATTAATATTTATTCTTTTAATTAAATAGTAAATTTATTATATGTATATAACATATAATTAATAATATTCCTAAACCTGAAAAAATTTCATAATTCAATTCGCTTAGGTGTATGATCTTGTAGAATCATATAATATTAGCAGTGGACTCATAGACAATAGATAATAATCATTTCTTCACTCTAAAGGTGTTTGATGAAATGCTTGAACCAAATGATTTCATAGATTTACATTCTTAACCCAATAGATGGGTTGTTTAAGGTGTTTATTGACTTAAATAGAGTGATTATTTATGCCTGCTAGGTAGTGTTCCGTTAACGAGAGTTAGATCTGGAATTGCTTATTTTAGGATCATTTATCAAGAGATTGAATTTGCTTGTTTCTGAATCTATTGTCTAGGGATTAACTCTTGCTTGAGGTATGTTAAACATCTAGGTTGATCAAGGAGGATCATTGATCAATTACCCCATCCTTAGGAACTGTTTTTCTTTAATTGCTATGTAGTGTCATCTTCTGTTCTGCTATTTGATAAATTACTGTTTACTTTTGTAGCTTTTGTTAATGCACAATAGTTCAAATGTTCTGTTTTAGTTCCAGCTTGTTCTAAATAGTTTAGATTGTTAGCTACTCCTTTTAAATCCTTTGTCTTTACTTAATTAGATGGTACGCCACAAGGTGTCCACGGAACCACAACATTCACGATACTCCTTGAAGGACCAGTACACTTGCTTGAATTCATCATTTAGCTCAGTCTAGTCAGCCACGAAAAAGTTCAGTCGGCCATGACAAAGTCCAGTCGTCCTCGACGAATTCTAGTCGCCCACAACAAAATCTATTCACCCACGACAAAATCTGGTCGCCAACGATAAATTTTGGTCGCCAACAACAAAGTTTGGTCTCCCACGACGAACTATGGTCACCCACGATGAAGTCTGGTCGCCCACGAGAAAGTTTGGTAACCCACGACGATGAAGTCTGGTAACCCACGATGAAGTATGGTCACTCACGATGAAGTATGGTCACTCACGATGAAGTGTAACCGCCAACAATGAAGTTTGGTCGCCCATGATTGTAACACCCCGTTTCCAGTCAACCCCCTTTGACCAAAACCGAGGTTATTA
>OVBE01003938.1:0-25379 GCA_900406425.1 Iberis pinnata | reverse complement strand
GAAATATAAATACAAAACGAAAAAAAAATTCTCGTCAAAATACGGGTTTCCACACCACTTCTTGATGTAATCACTCGGATGCCTCCATACAAGAAATTTCTGAAGGACGCTATCACCAAGAGAGGAAAATAAATTCAGAGAATGGTAGTTCTAACTGAAGAGTGCAGTGCAATTATTACAAGGACCTCAATCCCAAAGAAGTTATCAGATCCATGATCATTTACCTTACCTTGTTCACTAGGTCTTTTGTCATTCAACAGGTGCTTGTGCGACCTAGGAGCATCAATTAGTCTTATTCCTTTATCAATTGCTAGAAAGTTAGGCTTTAGTAATTTCAAATCCTGCAATATCTCTCTGGTACTTGTAGACCGATCAGTGCGAATTCCACATGGAGTTCTTGAAGACCTACCTGTGAAGGTTGGAATAGCTGAGATCCCAACTGATTTTGTGGTTTTAGATATGAGTAAAGAACCTAGAGATCCCCTGGTTCTGGGTAGACCATTTTTAGCAACTGCTGGAGCTGTCATTGACGTTCAGAAAGGGAAGATTCAACTTAATATGGGTAAGGATATGAAGATGACATTCGATATTCAGGAAGTGATGAAGAAACCAACTGTAAATGGGGAGATTTTTTACATAAAAGAGATGGATCAACTTGCTTATGAACTCTTGGAAGAGATTAATGAGGGGGATCATCTGAGAACATCACTGACCAAGGATGGAGATAAAGGGTATCTACATAATGAATCGTTGGGGGTACAAGATGATATTGGACTCACATGTACCATTGGAACCTGAAGAACCATTCGAAGAAATTCAGGGACCAGAAGGTATGGTGTTCTCAGTTTCTGAGAAGGTTGAACTCAAGCAGGAACAAACATAATCTTTAACATCTGAGGACTGATCTGAACTTAAGGCACCATCTGTAGAACTAAAACCACTTCCAAAAGGGATAAGGTACGCTTTTCTTGGACCTAACTCAACATACCTTGTCATAGTAAATGATGAACTTAGTGATGATGAGCTAAATTTGTTCCTGACTGAATTGAGGAAGTTTAGGAGAGTTATAAGGTATTCATTGGATGACATTAAAGGAATATCATCTAATATATGCACTCATAGAATCAATCTTGAAAATGAATCTTACTCTAGCATTGAACCCCAAAGAAGGCTAAATCCTAATTTGAAAGAAGTGGTAAACAATGAAATCCTTAAACTGTTGGATGATGGTGTCATCTACCCTATCTCATATAGTACTTGGATATCACCATTTCATTGTTTCCCTAAAAAGGGAGGAATTACAGTTGTGAAAAATGATAAGGATGAATTAGTACCAACCCGAACTATCACAGGCCATAGAATGTGCATAGATTATAGGAAGTTGAATGTTTCATCTAGGAAATATCATTTTCCATTGCCCTTCACAGACCAAATGTTAAAACGCCTAGCGAATCACCATTACTACTGTTTTCTTGATGGGTATAATGGATTATTTCAAATCCATATTCACCCTCAAGATCAGGAAAAAACCACTTTCACTTGTCTTTACGGTACTTTTTCATATAGAAGGATGTCGTTTGGCCTTTGCAATGCACCTGCCACCTTTCAGAGGTGTATGACTTCAATCTTCTCGAATTTAATTTAGGAGATAGTTGAGGTGTTCATTGACGATTTCTCCGTGTACGGCTCTTCTTTCTCCTCCTGTTTGTTAAATTTGTGCAGGGTTCTCACCAGTTGCGAGGAGACAAGCCTAGTACTAAACTGGGAAAAGTGCCATTTCATGGTGAGAGAAGGAATAGTATTGGGGCATAAGAACTCAGAGAAAGGGATAGAGGTGGACAAAGCAAAGATAGATGTCATGATGCAGCTACAACCAACAAGGACAGTGAAGGATATCAGAACTTTTCTGGGTTATGCGTGTTTTTAAAGAAGATTTATCAGAGACTTTTCGAAGATAACTAGACCTTTGACAAGGCTTTTATGTAAGGAAGCTGAGTTTGACTTCGACTCTGAATGCCTCAAGGCATTCCACCACATCAAGGAAGCCTTGGTATCTCCCCCTATAGTCCAAGCCCCAAACTGGGACTACCCATTCGAGATCATGTGTGACACCTCAAATTATGTAGTTGGAGCTGTTTTGGGGCAGAAGATAGATAAGAAGGTGCATGTCATTTACTATGCTAGTAAAACCATGGATGATTCTCGTGAAAAATATGCAACAACAGAGAAGGATTTGTTAGTAGTCGTCTTTGCATTTGAAAAATTCAGAAGTTACTTGGTTGGTTCGAAGGTGATAGTCTATATTTATCATGATGCGCTGAGACATATTGATGCAAAGAAGGACACTAAACCAAGACTGTTGAGATGGAATCTCTTATTGCAAGAGTTTGACATGGAGATATTGGACAAGAAGGGTATTGAAAATGGAGTAGCGGATCACTTGTTGATATCACTCGGATTTAACTCCTTTTAGTGGGTATTTATTCCAATTATTTAGTGTTATCCGAGTGTTTTCCTTGTATCTTCCTTGTGTTTTAGCATGTTTTAAGGAAATTTGGTGTTTGGGACGCTCTGGAGAAAAAAGGATGACTTTTGGAAGAATTCAAGTGCAAAATGAAGAATGATCTCGGACAAAGAAAGATCGATCGATCCAAAGCACTTTGAGTTTTTCAAAAGTTTAGATCCATCCATCCATGATTGGATCGATCGATCCCTGGAAGCCTAGATCGATCGATCCCCTATGTCGAGCAGAATAAGAAATAAGCTAAAAGACGCATTTGACCTCAAGATCTATCATTAGTTTTTTATTATTTAGAATTTATTTTCATTTGTTTCAAAACTATTAAAAGCCCTTTTGGCTTATTATTTTAGAGAGAGAAAATTTTTATTAATTTTTAGAAGAAGTTTTATTGTTGAGTTCTAGAGAAAAGAGATCTAACTATGTCTTTGAGAAGATTTCTGAACTCTGATTTCTTTATATACAATTTGGCTTTTTAATACTTCAATGTTTACTCAATCTATGATTTATGTTCTTGCAATCATGTCTGAGTAGTCTCTTTGTTAGGTTTTAGGGTTTTCCTAGGGGAAACCAGGATAATCATTAGGGTTTGATAGAATGGATTGAAACTTGTTAGATTCTCAGTCTAGATTCGTTCTTAGTGCATGAATTAGAGTAGCTAACTAGTCCACTGATCATAGAATTATAAACTCAAAGGAATTTGGTTTAGAAGTCTCATCTAATCTAGATTAATAATTATCTTTGCTTGCGGGAGTATTGTCTTAGGGGCTTATAAACTTATCGAACCTGAATTGAAATGAATGATCGAATTATCTAAATACAGCGGGAGTTTTTCTTTAGTAATTTGAGAATAGAGTCTAATACTTCGGGAGAAGATTAGTCGATTGTTATCTTTCGAGTTGGGAATTATTTTCAGTAATCAATCCTGCATGTTAACCTTCACCTTTAACCTGAATACATGTGGAATTCTCTATTGCCTAGCGTTTTTTTTAATCGTTTTACAATCATTTTTATTTTATCATTGTTTTCATTTCTCGGTTACAATCATCATTTTAAATATGTTCTTAGCTTAACTCGATTTTGAATTGAGAGTCGTACTTTTCTAGTCTCTGTGGATTCGATCCCTTTTATACTACTGCGTTTGTTGTGCACTTGCAGTGAATATATTTGGGATAAAACCTGAGTGTATCAATTTTTTTGGCGCTGTTGCCGGGGACCAATAGTGCCTCTTAAGTTTTCTTTAGAGCTTAGACTAGGATATTTTCTTTTTACAGTACTAATCGCGTTTCTTGATTCTTGATTTTCCTTTTTACATGTTGATGATCCAGCGATCTAACAAGTCAAAGGAATTACTCAGCCCTGGTAACAAGGATATCTTGGATCTAAAACGCTCAATCAGAATGGCGAGAAGGAACTCTCAATCCTCCAACACGATGGGGGATAACCTCATTCCTAATCTGTTATTTCTTGAAGATCTGAACGACCCCCCCCCCTCTAGTTCGTCGGATCCTAGTTGATGAAACATGGTTAAACAACAACCCACCTACACCTCCTGAGATAGACAATGCAATTATCAATCTGATATGAGGAGGAGAATTAGGCAATCAAGTTCCACAGGGAGTTCAAATAGGTGGTAATGGTAAACAGATGGAACCTGAAGTCATTTTGCTAAATGACCCATTAAAACAGGATTTCAATCACCCACCTCAACAAGACAGGGTTCTCGTTGGAGACTTCAACAACCCTGAAGCTTTCCTAGCTAATAAGAATGCTATACATCCTCGTCAACCTCATAGACAATATTATAATTTCCCGTTCCATCTCATTCAACTCATACGTCAGATTCAATTCCGTGGTATTCCTACTGAGCACCCCATGGATCACATAGACAGCTTTGAGGACATATGTAGCACTGACTAGGTTGATGGAGTCCCTCGGGACTTTATGAATTGTAAGCTCTTTAATCATTCTCTAGCGGACAGAGCTCTAAGGTGGCTAAAGTCTTTACAACCTAAGTCCATAGAAACTTGGAATTACTGTAAATCCAAGTTCTTGAATCAGTTCTACACTCCTACTAGGACTAATAATTTGAGAAACCAGATTTCTTAGTTTCGTCAAGGTCCCTCAGAGTCTTTCTATGAAGCTTGGGATAGATTAAGGGAGTATCTTCGGGATTGTCCTCACCATGGATTTTCCGAGCTGAAACTTCTGAACACCTTTTACAGAGCTATTGAGAAGCATTATCGACTTTCTTTGGATATAGTTAGTAATGGAGATTTTATGCCCAAGCCAGTGTATGAAGCATATCAGCTTATAGGCAACTTAGCTGCGAGTAGCAGTAATCATTGCCCACATTTGGATAAAAGGGGAGCATCATCTGACTCACAATCCTCATAAGTGGCTGAAGTGAAAATGCTTCTTACTCAACTTCTCAATAATCAGAATTAGAAACAATCTGAACACGTACAGAAGACTGAAGTGGACTTTTTTGCTCTTTAAGCTCCTCGGGTTGTAGAAGAAGAAGTGAGCTATATCAATAGTCAAGGTCAGAGAGTGTTCGACCCAAGATATAAAAAGGGTTCAACAAAGGTTTTGTCCATAAGGATTTTGTGCAAAGCGCTTGAGGGAATGGTTTTCAAGGGAACGGGAATGTGAGCTTTGTTCCAAACTACAATTCAGGCGGCTTTCAACAGCAATCTCAGCCTGTTTATCAACAAACACCTCAACCTCAAGCTCATCAAGAGGATAAGATGGAAGCTATGCTAAAAAGGATACTATAAGGTCAGCAACAGTCCGAGAGGAACTTTAATGTCAAGATGGATAGCGTATATGGTGATTTGAATCAACAATTCGAAAGCTTGTCATCTCATATCAAGCATTTGGATACTAAAGTGGTTCAAACCGCTGAAGCTGTGAAGAGACCACCAAGTTTTCTCTCTGGGATGTCTGATTCAAGCTCCAAGGAGGAGTTTGTGAATGTTGTTATGTTGAGAAGTGGGAAGTCTTTGGTTGTAAAAGAAAAAGCTGATGAAGTTATGGTCAAAGAAACTAAAAAACCTGCAGAAAAGGGGAATTTGGAAAAATCCGTAGAGGTTGAGATCGATCGATCCAAGCATGGACCGATCGATCCCACTACCCAGAACGTTGAAACTCCAGTTTGATTTTTCAAACCTAAGGTTCCATACCCAGTGCAATCGAAGAAGTCTAGAAAAGATCTAGAAGATGCAAAGTGCAAGCAGATGATCCAAGAACTGACCGTTCGATTACCATTCTTTGATGCTTGTAAAATGATTCATTCTTTAAGGAAATATGTCAAGAAAATGCTCACGAGCAAGATCACTTCGGAAGAGGGAGCAATTATAATCACAGAAGAATGTAGCTCGATACTTCAAAATCGTATGCCTAAGAAACTTGGAGATCCATGAAACTTTTTTTTATCAGTAGAGATTGGTGATATTACATTTTCAAGATCTATTTTTGATTTGGAATCCAGTGTGAACCTTATGCCTCTTTCTATGGATAAAAGGTTGGGTATGACTGATATAAAAGGCACCAAAATATCACTCATTCTTGCTGACCGTTCTGTGAAGTATCCCGTCGGAGTTCTTGAGAACCTTCCTGTGAAGATTGGGACAGATTTTGTACCAACTGACTTTGTGGTTATGGAGCTTGGAGAAGAACCAAAAGATCCTCTCATATTGGGCATACCCTTTTTTGGCAACAGCTGGAGCTATTATTGATGTGAAGAAAGGCAAGATCGATATTCATCTCAGTGTTATGGTTATGAAGTTCAATCTACAAGATGTTTTGAAGAAACCAGCTCTAGATGACAAATCCTTTTGGGTAGACACCATCACAAAGGCTGTTGAGGGAGTTTCTAATAAATTCTTACTTGATGATCCTTTAGAGATTGCATTGACTAACGTTGTTGATGAGTCTTTTTCCCTTAGAGATGATGTTTAAGGTTATACCAGGATGTTAGACTCTTGTAGGAGTATTGAAAGGATGGTCAACCAAGTGGAATTTATTGGAGACAACTGCCAAGTCTCCACCTAAACCGTTCCTTGAGCCCCTTACTGATGAATAGAGCGAGCTGAAAGCTCAAAAACTGGAACTTAAACCTCTTCCAGCCGGGCTAAGGTACGCATTTCTTGGTCCTAATTCTAATTATCCTGTGATAGTGAATGTTGATTTGAATAACGTAGAGACCGCCTTACTTCTTTCTAAGCTAAGAAAGTATCATATAGCTCTAGGTTATACCTTAGATGATATCACAGGGATTTCACCAGAGAATACATTTAGAAGATGAATCTAAGACTTCTGTAGAACATCAGAGAAGGCTAAATCCTAACTTAATAGATCTTGTTAAGAAAGAGATATTAAAACTTCTAGATGCAGGTATTATTTATCCTATATCCGAGAATAGTGGGGTTAGTCCTGTTCATGTAGTTCCTAAGAAAGGAGGAATAACAATGGTTAAGAACGAGAACGATGAGTTGATTCCAACTAGAACTATTACAGGTCATAGAATGTGTATTGACTATAGGAAATTGAATGCTACAACCTGCAAAGATCATTTTCCTTTACCTTTTATTGACTAGATGTTAGAGAGATTGGCTAATCACCCTTACTACTGTTTCTTAGACGGTTATTCAGGTTTCTTTCAGATTCCGATTCACCCAGACGATCAGGAGAAGACGACATTCACATGTCCTTTAAGTATTTAAGCCTATCGCAGGATGCCTTTCGGTTTGTGTAATGTTCCAGAAACTTTTTGAGAGATGCATGATGTCTATCTTTACTAACCTTATTGAAGATATCATGGAAGTTTTCATGGATGATTTTTCTGTCTATGGTTATTCTTTCGATGTGTGTCATGCTAACCTATGTAGGGTCCTTCAGAGGTGTGAAGAGAAGCATTTAGTGCTGAATTGGGAGAAGTGTCATTTCATGTTGATAAATGGAATTGTGTTAGGACACAAGATCTCTTAGAAAGGGATTGAAGTGGATAAGGCTAAGATTGAAATGATGACTAACTTGCAAGCTCCTAAATGTGTTAAGGACATTCGCAGCTTCTTAGGTCATGGAGGCTTCTATAGAAGATTCATTCAAGACTTCTCGAAGATTGCTAGACCCCTTACGAAGCTGATGTGCAAGGATGTCAAGTTTGAATAGGTTGATGATTTCCAATTTGCCTTTTTAGCAATCAAAGGAGCTTTGCTAAGTGCTCCGATTGTGCACCCACCGGACTGGGATTTTCCCTTTGAAGTGATGTGTGATGCAAGTGATTTCGCTATGGGAGCTGTTCTTGGAGATCGAAAGGATAAGAAGCTTCACGTCATTTACTATGCCTCTAGGACTCTTGATATAGCTCAACACAATTATGCAACAAATGAGAAAGAGCTCCTAGCGATTTTCTTTGCCTTTGAGAAGTTTAGATCCTATCTAGTAGGATCCAAAGTAGTAGCCCACACCAATCATGCGGCATTGCGGTATCTCCTTTCTAAAAAGGATGCTAAACCCATATTATTATGTTGGATTTTGTTTTTCCAGGAATTGATTTGGAGATTAAGGAAAAGCGGGGCATTGAAAACGGAGTTGCATATCACCTTTCCTGACTTCAAATCGAAGAAGATGTTCCTATAAATGATTCTTTTCCAGAGGAACGAATTTGTGCAATAAGCACTATCGCATATGTGAATTTCTCCATCCCTAGACCCCATAAAAATGATTTGATTACTCCATGGTTTCGAGATTTTGCTAACCACTTAGATGCTGATATTGTACGACATGATTTCTCAGGATACCGCAAGAAGAAGTTCTTGAGGGATGTCAAACATTACTACTGGGATGAACCATATCTCTACAAGATTTGTAAAGATGGTATGTTTCAGAGATGTCTTCCTGAAGAGGAGATTCAAAATGTTCTATCTCATTGTCATGGTTCAGATTATGCTGGTCACTTCGCTACATTCAAGACAGTTTCCAAGGTACTCCAAGAAGGTTTCTGGTGGCCAACTATGTTCAGGGCTATTCATGCATACATATCTCGCTGTGATTCGTGTCAGAGACAAGTGAACATTTCAAGCGAATTGAGATGCCACAAAACTTTATTCTTGAAGTAGAGGTTTTTGATGTGTGGGGAATTGACTTTATGGGTCATTTCCCTGTCTCTCATAATAACCTTTACATTTTTGTTGCTGTTGATTATGTGTCTAAGTGGGTTGAAGCAATTGGTAACCCCACTAATGATGCGAAAGTGGTGCCAAAGATGTTCAAGTCTGTGATTTTTCCCAGGTTTAGTGTCCCTTGAGTTGTTATCTGTGATGGAAGTACTCATTTCATCAATCGGGTCTTTGATGGATTGCTTAGGAAGCATGGGGTGAAGCATAAAGTTGCATCACCATATCACCCTCAGAAAAGTGGACAAGTAGAGGCTTCTAACAGGGAAGTCAAAGCTATCCTGCATAAAACGGCAAAATGGGTCTAGGAAAGACTGGTCTTTGAAGCTTGATGATGCTCAATGGGCATACAGAACTCAATTCAAAACCCCTCTTGGTACTACACCTTTCAACCTTGTATATGGTAAAGCCTGTCACCTACCTGTAGAATTGGAGCACAAAGCTGCATAGGCTGTCAAGTTGCTAAACATTGACATAAAGATCGCAGCAGAAAGGCGCCTCATTCAGTTGCATGAAATTGAAGAGATTCGTCACCTAGCTTACAAGAAAAGGACTAAGACTGCACATGAAAAGAAAATCATTCCATGAGACTTTCAACCAGGTGACCATGTACTGCTATTCAATTCTTGATTGAAACTCTTCCCTGGAAAGTTAAAGTCTAGATGGTCTGGACCGTTTGTGATAAAAGAAGTGAAACGATATGGTGCGGTTGTTCTTAACAATCGCCAGGGAATGACTTTGTGGTGAATAGGCAAAGACTTAAGCATTATTTAGCCACTTCATATCTTCTGGAGGAATCTGAGATTTCTCTTCTTGATCCAACCTCCGTTTAGAGGTAAGTACCGTCAAGTTCATGACGTTAAACAAGCGCTGAGTGGGAGACAACCCAGTGTATTGAGTCTTCTTTAGTTTAGCATTTCAAGTTTTAAGTCATTTAGTTTTAGGATTACTAATTTTTAACTTTTAGTTTTGAGTTCAAAGTGTTTCGGAAGTTCAGGGAAAATGTGGTCTGGTCGAGGGTTCAGATCGATCGATCCTCATGTGGATCGATCAATCCAGGTTAAAGCAGATTTTACTTAAGTTGAGATCAATCGATCCTTAGTTGGATCGATGATCCATTGGTATCTAATTCGAGGATGCAGTCCGATCGATCAATCCTTAAAACTGCAGGTTTTACGTAAGTTCCGATCGACCGTCCAGGTAAGTCGAAATTGACTTAAATTGAACTGGATTTTTGATGTTAAACTGGTTTTAATCAATTTAAACCGATTTTCACCCTATTTCTCCCCCCCCCATTGATCCAAACCTTTTTTCCACCATTATCAACATTCAAACTTTTTCAAAAACATCCAAATCTCCCAAACTCAATCTCCTTCATATCTCAACGGATTATGCTGGTCACTTTGCTACATTCAAGATGGTTTCCAAGGTACTCCAAGAAGGTTTTTGGTGGCCAACTATGTTCAGGGATGTTCATGCATACATATCTCGCTGCGATTCGTGTCAGAGACAAGGGAACATTTCAAAGCGAAATGAGATGCCACAAAACTTTATTCTTGAAGTAGAGCTTTTTGATGTGTGGGGAATTGACTTTATGGGTCCTTTCCCCGTCTCTCATAATAACCTTTACATTTCGGTTGTTGTTGATTATGTGTCTAAGTGGGTTGAAGCAATTGGTAACCCCACGAATGACGCGAAAGTGGTGCCAAAGATGTTCAAGTCTGTGATTTTTTCCAGGCTTAGTGTCCTTAGAGTTATTATCAGTGATGGAGGTACTCATTTCATCAATCGGGTCTTTGATGGATTGCTTAGGAAGCATGGGGTGAAGCATAAAGTTGCATCACCATATCATCCTCAAAAAAGTGGACAAGCGGAGGTTTCTAACAGGGAACAAAGCTATCCTGCAGAAAACGGTAAATGGGTCTAGAAAAGACTGGTCTTTGAAGCTTGATGATGCTCTATGGGTATACAGAACTGCATTCAAAACCCCTCTTGGTACTACACCTTTCAACCATGTATATGGTAAATCTTGTCACCTACCTATAGAATTAGAGCACAAAGCTGCATGGGCTGTCAAGTTGCTGAACATTGACATAAAGATCGCAGTAGAAAGGCGTCTTATTCAGTTGCATGAAATTGAAGAGATTCGTCACCTAGCTTATGAGAACTCCAGAATCTACAAGGAAAGGACTAAGGCTGCACATGACAAGAAAATCATTCCACGAGACTTTCAACCAGGTGAGCAGGTACTGATGTTCAATTCTTGATTGAAACTCTTCCCTGGAAAGTTAAAGTCTAGATGGTTTGGACCATTTGTGATAAAAGAAGTGAAACCGTATGGTGCAGTTGTTCTTAACAATTGCCAGGGAATGGCTTTGTGGTGAATATGCAAAGTCTTAAGCCTTATTTAGCCACCTCATATCTTCTGGAGGAATCTGAGATTTCTCTTCTTGATCCAACCTCCATTTAGAGGTAAGTACCGTCAAGCTCATGACATTAAACAAGCGCTGAGTGGATGGCAACCCAGTGTTTTGAGTCTTCTTTAGTTTAGCATTTCAAGTTTTAAGTCAGTTTAGTTTTAGGATTACTAATTTTTAACTTTTAGTTTTGAGTTCAAAGTGTTTCAGAAGTTCAGGGAAAATGTGGTCTGGTCGAGGGTTCAGATCGATCGATCCTCATGTGGATCGATCAATCCAAGTTAAAGGAAATTTTACTTAAGTTGAGATTGATCGATCCTTAGTTGGATCGATGATCCATTGTTATCTAATTCGAGGAAGCACTCGGACCAATCGATCCATATTTGGATTGATCGATCCTTAAAACTGCATTTTTTACGTAAGTTTGGATCGATCGTCTAGGTAAGTCAAAATTGACTTAAATTGAACTAGATTTTTGATGTTAAACCGGTTTTAATCAATTTAAACCGATTTTCACCCTGTTTCTTCTCCCCCCCCCCCATTGATCCAAACCTTTTTTCCACCATTATCAACATTCAAACTTTTTCAAAAACATCCAAATCTCCCAAACTCAATCTCCTTCATATCTCAACAGATTTTTGTGTTCCTTGAGCCTATTCCACTCGATTTTTTGAGCTTTTTCTGAATATCAAACCATTTTTCGATTCAAGCAAGGTAAGAAACCCTTTTTCTCTTTTAAATTCCAAAATTTTGGGGGGGTTTTTAAGGATTTAGGATTTTGGTTGATTTAGGAATTGGAATTGATGGATTATGGCCTTACTACATGTATTTGGCGTTTGATTGATATATGTATATGGATTTTTGTTGGTTTATGTCGAATTTTCAATTTTTCTAAGTCTTGTTTGAGTTTTCAAAAGGAATTTCGGATTTTGTGGAATTAGGATGGTTCTAGGGAGTTGTTTGGACTGATTAAGAATGTGGAATGCTCTAGGATTGAATATGGATTGCTAGAATATGTCGGTTTGATTTCTATTGGTTTTGATTATGATTTCTTTTGAAAAATCTCATTAGAATTGTTTTAAACCTTTAAAAATGGTTGTTTGAATATGAAACTTCATAATATAGATGTTTTGGATCGAACGAGACACTCATTTTGCTTTGAAGTCTTTTTCTGTTCAGGATGGATACACGTAACTTCGATTACGGTTCGGACGATTCCAAAAAAAAAAGTGACGAAGGACCTTATCAACCAGAAACTACCAAGACAAGGAAATCCACCCAGAGCAGAAGCGCTAAGCAGACTCAGCCGCAGACCGATCGCTCGAGTTCTGCTAGACCGCTTGGGGCGAAAAAGACAAAAAAAAACCGCTAAGGAAAAGGGAAAAGCAGTCACTAGTAGCAGCACCATTAACGATGAGATCGAAGAAGTCGATCCAGTCCTTGATCCGAGGTTCATTCAATCTTCATGGCCTCGGAAACCAAGGACGCGGTTCAATAATTGCCACCTCGATTTGGTGGTTTCACAACTCAAAGGTCACAAAGGTTAGAAGGAGCGCAAGTTCTCCGATAAATGGGATCAATATGATTCCATGTTCTACAATGCTTTGATCAAAAGCAAGCTAGAGCCGACCTGGTTCACCTATCATCAAACTTTGGCGGCGCTGGGATTAGACGGTGATGTTGTGGAGCTGTTCCACCGGATGGGTCTCAAAACCTTTCCGTTCTGAGACTACCCTCTCTATCCCGACCTTGGGAGGTATTCTTAGGCCTTGTTATGCATCCACACCCCCGGTTCAGATCCACGGAACCCATACATCGCCAAGTCTGAGGTATAGTTCTTTTGCTGCGGTATTCTTTACAGGATTCTGATGGTGGAGTCTGGTCCCATTTTTAGATTTCGGGACAAAGGGCATCTACCTGAGTTGCCCAACTTCTACTCCTACACGAATTTGTGGGATGTTATAGCGCATGGGCGGTACGAGTCTCGAGAGGCGAAGCTTACCGGTATCCGCAACTCGGCTGTCCGCATTGCACTCAAGGTATTGGGGTGCATTTTCTTTGGAAAGTTTTAAGCGGAAGTGGTCAGTTCTCAAGAGCTTGAGCTCCTCCATTTCTCCATTTGCCATCACACGGCGATGACTTATGTGGTTGACCAGGATCCGGTTCGCCATGATTCCAACCTTGGATGGATTTTTGCTAAGATCCTAGCTAGCCGGAAGCTAAATGTGCTGAGGAACCCGTCTTGGGTTGAGGTGATGGGTAGCCTGGTTAACCAGGTTCTACTACATGTCGGGTTCCTCTTGGGTTGTTTACACCATTGGCATCAAGCAACCGAGTGGATTGGCTCTTCCTTTTCTCGACCAGATGGTTTACCAAGGACCGACCTTATATTTTTCTGCACTCGGGAGGTCAGAGGTGCAAGATCCTGCTTCTGCAGGAGGATCTCACTAGCGTCTCTTCCTTGGAGAACATTCGTTTTCTTCCGAGAGCTGATCGTTTAGTTGACGGGGTTGAATTCATACCTGATGCACCATGACATTCCTGAGGGTCGGTTCGTAGTAGACGGTCTACTCAGAGACAGCAGCGAGAACCTAGTCCATAGGATGACTCACCTATCCTACTTGAGGATTACAGTGAGTATGACTTGCCACCTTGGCGACCCGACTTCACGGACGCCAAGATGATCATATGGACGACAAATGTTGCTGAGAGGACCCACAACATGGTTCAGAGGATATGAGGTGCATTAGCGAAGATCAGTCGACCTGCATGCTTCGCAGCACATAGAGATAGGAGTGACGAGGACAAGGATTCTTCAAGTCGCAGAGAGAGAAGAGCTGGCAGGTCGGGGCAGGGTTCGGGGATATAGTAGTTACTAACATTATTTTGGTGTTTTGATCATTTTTCCTTCTTCTGGTCATTTATATTCTGATCATTTTTCCTTCTTCTGGGTTTATTTTCACATCGGGACGGTGTGAAGTAAGTCTAGGGGAGGGGATATAGTAGTTACTAACATTATTTTGGTGTTTTGTTATTTTGGCAAAAATTTTCAAATTTTTCATTTTGTTAGATGATTCTAGTCGAGTCGAAGGAATAATGACCAGAATCTATGATGACTACTAACCCGAGGTAAGTTTAATATCATTCTCTACTTGACTGCTGACTTAGATTAACTGCTGCACTTAAGATTGGAACCCCATTGGCTGATTTCTATGCTTTTGGAAGTTCCGGTCTTTTGGATTGTTAATGATTTGATGCTAGCTCTACTTGGATATAACTTAAATTTGATCTTAATTTTCTTGCATATGGTGTTGGTTATACTTTGAAAGCTGGGTATTTTTCTCTTCAGTTCTCTGTAAAACCGGCAAGTTCTTTCAATATGATCTTGATCCTTTATCTCCATCCCTTCAGAAAAAGCGATTTAGAAAAAGTGTTGAAAACGTGACCTAGAAGTTCGTAGTCAAATCTGGTCTGCTTTAAAAGCAGTAAGAAAAGAATATAGAAAAGAAAAACATAGAAAAGTGCGGTTCTTTCGGAAAAAATATAATAAAAAAGAAAAGAAAAACGCATAAAAGTGCGATTCTTTCAAAAAGAAGTAAGAAATGGGGGAAAAGGGTCAGGACCATAAGTCGTTGGATACTCTGTTAAGTATGGGCGCTTTGATAGAAACGATACTTTAGCGAACATTGATCGATACCCCATAGGCAAAAATGCACTATTTATACTAATTTGAATGTAGAGAGCTGGTTGAAATGATTTGATGGTTTGATTGATTTGGGATTAAGAGTACGAAGCATATCATTGGTTATGTGGTGGTAAACAGTTAATTTGCAGTAGTTGTTTAGGATTGGTGTCTTGTGGTTTTTGATGTTTGAACTTGGGTTGCTGAGATTCTGAGAGTTCCTGTGTGATCCTTTTCAAACCTCTTCTTCGAATATGGTTTTTGCTTTACTTGAGACAAGCAGAGATCTAATTCTAAGGGAGTTGATATCACTCAGATTTAGCACCTTTTAGTGGGTATTTATACCTATTATTTAGTGTTATTCGAGTGTTTTCCTTGTGTTTTTAGGAGGTTTTTAGGAAATTCGGTGTTTGGGACGCTCTAGAGTAAAAAGGACGACTTTTGGAAGAATTCAAGTGCAAAATGAAGAATGATCTCCGACAAGGACAGATCGATCGATCAAAAGTACTTGGACTTTTGCAAAATTTTAGATCGATCAATTCATGATTGGATCGATCGATCTTTGGAAGCCTAGATCGATCGATCCATCACTGGATTTGACCTCAAGATCTATCATTCGTTTTTTTTAGGAAAGATAGCTTAACTACCATACATTTTAGTAAAAGTGACTAGAACCATACAAATCTTTTTTTATTACTTGCATTTTTAAATGCCCAGCGTACCCTTCTATTACGTTGTGAAAAAAACGTATTTACCGAAATGCCATTCGCCACGTTGGAATTCGCTGACGTGTATTAATGAGATGACTTATGGTTATGTTGCAGCTGAGTTACTGAACCCGCTGAGTTAAGAGACATTAGCTGACTTACGGGCATAAGTCACCGACTCGTGACGACTTACTTACAAAGCTGGCTGAGTTAAGAGAAATTAGCTGACTTACGGGCATAAGTCACCCGCTCGTGACGACTTACTTACAAAAACTGGTTGATTTTTTTTTAAAAAGGCTGACTTACGGTCATAAGTCAACTTACGTAATGGCTGACTTACGCTTTTCTGCTGACTTATGTACTCGTGTTACATCTGACTTATACGTAGGCGTGATGACTTGTTGAAAAATGTACTGAGTTATACTTAGAGATGGTTGAGTTATGTTTTGCTGGCTGATTTAATGCAGCTGACTGAGTTATACTTATTGGATGTTAACACAACTGAGATACCTCTGCTTAGCCGTCAAGAGCTGGATTAACGCTCAACTCATCGTGTTTACAACTAACCTACTAGCAAAAGATTAATTACTAGAATAACATTCATGTCACCGCTGATTTAGTTGACGAAAGAGCTAACTTATTGTTTCCCAGCATATTACGACTGATTAATTTGAGAAAGATTAATTACTAGAATAGCATTCACCTTGCGACTGACTTACGTTACATGTGATGGCTGATTAACTTGGACTGGGTTATATGTTGATATTGCGGCTGACTTATCTTTTTTCCATGTCATCGTCCATGTCAGCATCCATGCCATGTCATCATCCACTGTCGATGATGATATGGAAGGTTAAATTTGAGAGACAAGGTGTCGAATTTTTTTTCATTCTAGATAGTCTTACTGATTCTTCTTCACTAACCAAATTCTCCATCTATCTTCTTCATCTTATTCTTCATCTCACATTGAGCGCGTATGGATCGGGTACTTATTGTTTCTGGTAACTGTTATTCGATGATAACGGATTGAATGAGTTGAGGCATCATATTCAGCTGAGCTACATGTTCTCGAATAAAGCTTTGAAAACAATGGCGCACGATACTCCACCAGTTTATGTCTCTAATACTCGACAGTTGCAAGGTTTTCTAAGCCTATGGAAAATCGAACCTGTATGGGGACTTTCTCGGCGACATTGGTCCGTTCGTTCTACCTTCGAGTGTCAGAATGACTATTTGGTAGACTGAGTTATATTAACTTAAATGCTGAGGTTTTTTTGGGACAAGTCTGAGTTATATTAATGATAGACTGGTTATATTAACTTAAATGCTGAGTTATTTTAGTATCAAGGCTGAGTTATATTATCGGTAGGCTGAGTTGTAGTAACAGTAATGCCACAAACTGCTGGTATATCGGTTGTATCCTTTAATTCATTCTTGTTGAACTGATGTTTTGGATGGTTTTGTTGTTGTTTCTGAGTTATAGTAAATTTGTAAGATATCAGAGTTCTTAAGTAAAATATGCGCATTTTGTAGATATATTCTAACAGTTCCAATACAAGATTAGGTTCCAGTACCAAACTTTTTCAAGATGGGTTTACATGATTTAGGGTCCTCAAAGAGGTTTACTGCCATTTTCGCCCTAATACCTTCAACATTGGTATCGTTTATACCATAAAAAACGACCCCAAGCGCTAGACATTCAATAAACTTTAATGTAAACACCCCATAATCACCATATATATGGTTTTATGGAACGTATTTGACATCCATCCATCGGAAGGTAAAACTTGTATCCCCCGTAGGTTTTCGTTTGTCATGTGGAACAAATTTATCCAGCATATGTGGCATCATCTCCTGTAGCGGTTGAAAAGCGTTGTACACTTTCTCCGTACTTTCTTTTGTTACCTGTCCAATGATTGAGTTGTAGCAATTAATCTTCTCCTCCCGCAGATCAACATGATATGCCATCCAATGATCACTGCCAACTTGAATCACCCCGTACAAGTGATCCACATCTATAAACCACTTCTTTTATGTCGGAAGGTCTTCTGGTAACATGCCATTTACTAAACTTTTATACCGATCAAAAAATTCGAAGGTATCCAGGTTTGGTTCGAAATTTCAAAAATCATAGCGCCAGACATTGCAGAACCCGCTATCAAGAAACGCAATGCGGTCACTCCAGAATGGGGTGGGCTCTTCCATGGAATTTTGAATGAGGACTCTAGTATAAGAAGCCATATGTTATAGAAAGAAGCATAAAATATCATAACCCGGTCATCGAAGAGTAAATAACTCAGTCACCTATATAAAAAAAACCCAGCCACTAACTAAATAATCGAGCCGTAAAGTAGACTTACAGTATCACACAACCATCCAAAGCTCTTATCCGTTCCCCACTCATTTCTTACAACAGTAAGCACTTTGAATAACATACCCTCACCGTCCAACTTATCTTCCTTCTTGTACAATTAAACACAACTCAGTTTATGTATAGAATGATGATAGAGTGCTTAACAGATGGTCTTAAGGCCCATACTCGAATTGCTTTACGTGGTCCATGAATGCCTTCCATTGCGCCGGCTCAACAGGTGCTAGAGGATCATATATTGATACAGAAGGATTAATACCCTTCCTCATGCATGTCATCCCTTTTGGCCCAATTTGAGGAAAACCTTGTGCTCCAGGAGCACATTCGGATATACTTGACCCGTTATGAGATAACTGAACCATTTTTCCCGAACAGGTTTTATTTTTTCCAACCTCAATTGTTCCTGTGCATCTTCATCCACACATTTCACCAACACCTTCTTCTTTTCCTCAGTTGCTTTCTTCTTATCATCCGCCGCTTTCTTCTTTTTCTCGTCCGCTACTTTCTTCTTGTTAGGCAAGCAAGTATTTCCGAAAATAACATAATCACTCAAGAAACAGCTAATCACATAAGTAACTCAGTTGTATAGCAATAAGAAAACTCAGTCTTTAAGTAAGAAAATTCATCCGTAAATTTCGTTTTAAATTTCGTAACTCTTTACCTTTTCCAAAAAAAAGACAAATACCAAGACCTTGATATGTTACAGAGGTCAGAATAACTCAGCCCTTGTTACGTTACAGAGGTCAACATAACTCAGCCTTTATTATGTTTCCGAGGTAAGAATAACTCAGACCTTTCGATGTTTCAGAGGTAAGAATAACTCAGCCCTTTCTATATTTCCGAGGTAAGTATAACTCAGCCCTTTGTATTTTTCCTAGGTAAGAATAACTCAGGCCTTTTAACATTTGAGGCCTTTTAATATAAGATATAAAACTCAGCTACTATGTAAAATAACTCTGTCACATTAGAATATAAAACTTAGTCATATCAAAAATCAAACTCAATCTTAACAATAATCTAACTCTTACGCATTATATGCCAAAATCACTCGCAACATACAGGAGAACACGATGAGGGCGAATACGATTTCCACGAAGACGATTTCGGAGAAGACGACCAGGGTTAAACGTAAGGAAACTAAACTGTTGCTTTTATTTAATAAGATTTATATATTTATATGTATAATGAAACTCAGACACAACAACAAAAAAACTAGTCTGCAATAAAATCAAATTCAATCGCAATGTAAATCAAACACGATCGTAACAGAAATGAAACTCAGTCACAACATAAATCAAACTCGTCCACAACAGAATCAAACTCATTCGCAACATATATCAAAGGGAATCAATCGCAACTTACCAGAAATGTCGAGGAGGGTTCACATTAAGATTTAGACGATGACGATTTTGGAGAAGACGTCGAGCGCGATAACTAGGTCACTAAACAGTTTTTTGCGAATGAGTTAGAGTGAAATAGTTGAGCGACTGAGAAATTTGACATGTATAATGTATGTTTTATTGACGTGGAATACGGTTTAATGATGTGGAATACGGTTGAGTGACGTGGATTTGTTTATTAAAAATTAACCAAATTAAGAGAAAACTAAGCAAGGGAGTGAATCGTAATTTACAAGGATTTCGAAGGCACTCTAGTAATTTTTGAAAGATGTATGGTATTCTAGTTATTATGGAACCTTTCTATGGTATTTGAGCTATTTTCTCTTTTTATTATTTAGACTTTATTTTCATTTGTTTCAAAACTATTAAAAGCCCTTTTGGCTTATTATTTTAGAGAGACACTACAAGAAATATGACTATCGATAGCGTCCCAGGATAGCGTTTTTTGTGTTCCTGCTATTGTACATGGACACGGGTTTTATCCATATCGTTTCACTTTTTTAGGACACTATTTTTTCATTCCCAGTAAAACAAACATACTTAGGCGCGTAAATTTGCTTAGTTTTGACACTTACTATTGCAGATAATACAAAAAACGCTATGGTACTTACGAAATCACTTAACTTTTTTCAACATAATCAGTTCGACTTAGTTATTTCTATCTTTCTTCATTATTTTCAAAAGATCTTCAGTGTATGCGTTACTTCAAGACAATGTTGATCTCACCCATTCGAAGCTCTATTACTTAATCGAGAAGGTATCTTCCTCATATACTTCAGCTTTTAGTTCATTTTAGGTCTATATACATCGATTATGCGGTTTAGTTGATTTTGAGGTATCATCTACATACAGATTGTTTGAATTCGTTAGATGTGGAATTTAGCTGAAAATGTTAATTTTTATTCTCAGTTCTGAAATGATAGTAAGGACGAGAGGAGGCTACACGTCGACATCCGGCTCTGCTGAGGCCTGTCGTAGTAGACGTAACCATCAACATGGGGTAAAATGTCGTAAGAGGAACTAAGAACGTGTTCGGGTCCTTAACTTTGACCTAACTCACGCCGGGATTTAATACCCGGAATCCAGTAGAATCACTTTAGTTTTATAGAACATATAACAAGCTTTTAAAAACAACTTTATGCATGCGCAAAGGCCTAGAAGCCGACTTGGTAGAGTGGTCCAAACATGGCCGCAGAGTTGTTTCCTCTTCTGTCAAAAGAAGCTTGATACTTTGGCAAAATTTGGTTCTTCTGTTTTTAGTAACATCATGTGCTTCTCACGTGACTCCCACTTAAACCGAGTTAGGCTTCAATTGGGCTTGTCTCACACTTAATTTGAATTGTCCAGATCCAAGGAAGTTTTTTTTCTTCCCCAAAACGGTTATTCTATTACTCAAGCTTGAGGTGGTCTGGTAGACCAGACCGGAATAGAACAACCAATGTAATACAATTCCCTGTGGAAAGATATGGCTAACTTAGCTAAAGAATCAGACAATACATTTTTTTTCCGGGGCACATACGAAATAGAAAAAGAAGTAAATCTCTCTCTTTCCTTCTCTAGTTCCTTTAACTCCGTTGAGAAACTAGGCCAAGCGTCTGGTTCTTATAGCATTGTAATCAGCTCCTTACAATCAGTCTCAAAGGCTTGACAGTTTGATAGCTGGAGCATACATTCCATTGTCCAAGTTAGTGCCTCTAGTTCCGAATGAAGTGATGAAATTCTCCGATGTTGGTTTTTTGCTCCCATCAAGTGAGTCTCTCCGCTTGAGTTTATCCATGTCCATCAACAACCACTAAAGAGTGTATCGTGTGTCCATGATCCATCTATCAGGCATCTCTCAGAGATAGTATCATGTTCATTATGTATTACCACCAACCGTTCCGGCTTCTTATTTTCTTGGTGCCAAGCTTTTCATTCAGCTTCTGCATGTCTAACAGTTTCCAATGAGACCCTGTTTATCCATTTAAAGAGCTTGTCATTCCTTGCTTTCCAAATAAACCATAAAATCCATAGGTATGGATCCATGGGTATGGATCCATGTCAAGCTCAGGATCTTCAATATCATTCTTTCGCCATAACAGATAATCCATATTTGTGAACTGACTAGTCGTTGGGAAGAGAGTTGGCGGTGTTGGCGTATTCGCATGTGCCCATGTCTGTAGAGCAGGAGGGCACTCAAAGATCGCGTGATATATCGTTTCGTTTTCCGCACCACACCTAGGATAGTGATTATCACATCGCATATGCCGATGGATACGATTGCTTGTCACTGCTAATTATCCCGAAATTAACTGCCAAATAAAATGTTTTATTTTTGAAGGGACTTTAATCTTCCATGCAAAGGCCTGGAGTTTCTTTATGCTTGGTTCTTGTGTTTCTTTTGTCTTATTTATCAAATTGGTAGCAACCCAGTATCCATATTTGACAGTGTACATCCCATTCTTCGTATAGTTCCAGCAATATCCATCACGATGATAATCTTGACTTATGGCCAGAGATTTTATCAGTTTGATGTCTTCCTGATATATGTACTTTTCTAATAGCTCAGTATCCCATCTCTTCGGGTTCCCACACATCAAGTCATTTGCTGACATCATTGGGTGTAGCACTGGTGCAAGTGGTTTAGCTGGACTTGCAGGTGTTGTTGGGATCCATAAGTCTTCCCAAATCCTAATTTCATGTCCAGAGTGAACTTTTTGTCTTATTACCAGAGATATTATTGGCTTCGCAACCGTAATACTCGTCCATCCATAAGATGGATTGTACACCTCTTTCACACGCAAAGGCGAGCTGTATCGGAAATATCAACCACGTAGAACCCTTGCTAGTAACGAATCTGGGTATTGGGTTAGCCGCCACATTTGTTACATACATAACTTGAGTACAATACTATGATGTTTATGTAAATATTAGTATAATAGGTAACTTTTAAGGTAATCTAAAACGATAACATTACTGTGATGTTTATGTAAACAAAATATCATGGAAAACAATTATCACTGTAGAAGAAGCCGAAAAGATTATTTAAAATTTTAGTATGTATACGAAAATAAAAACGAGTTTTGAAGATCAATTTATTCAGATTTTTCATTTTTAAGATGAATTTATTTGGTTCAAAATTTTTAAATCAAGATAACTCATTATTTGTTTTATTTATTTAATAATTGACAGAAAAATGTTTCTGTGTATGATACGAAATCGATTTGCTATGCAATGTATGTAATCATTACATATGCGAAAAATGTATAGAAATATGTTTATTAACAGTGACGCGTGGTTTGTGTTTCCCTCTCAACCCAAGATAAACCTTAATTCATATACAAAAGGGTAAACCCTAGTGTTGCTCCATTTCAACATTACACATATATTTATTATTAAAATAAAAGAAAATAAAATAAATATTGACATCAGATACGTCAAACAAATTAAACGTCACGAAAGACAATACGATGTTTAGTAGCCATATTATATATAAACACGAAACGATGTATAAACAATCCGTCATATTCTCCTTGTCTCTAGTTTTAAAAATAAAACTCAAAAAGATGAATCGCATCCCAGAAGATGTAGAAAACGATCCAGCAACTCTCAAACGGTTTCCACCAGAAAAAGGTACAAAACTATGCTGAAACTTATGAAGATTCAGCTTCAATGTTTGGAAGATTTCTGTGAAACCGAAGTTCGAGCAATGGAGGTCGACGCGAAGATCTCCATGTTAGAGAAGATAAAAAAAGACTCTGGACTTCAATCTGGATAAGGAGCTTAAGAGTTTGAGAAAAGAAAAAGAATACACCGATAACGAATTCAACCACACTCACCGCTTCGAAGTAGACTACAAAGCATGCGGTGTTAGATTTTTAGGTTAAACGCATTTAGATTTTCATTTTTTTTTGCTGGTGTGATTTATTTTTGTGTTTATGATTTTTAGTTTTTTAAGTAATTCATGTTTAGTTTTTTTTATTATAAGTGATTTTCTACATATATATTGTTAACAGTATTATAAGTCAAGTTATCAATTGCGCAATTTACATAGAGAAAAATTAAAAATAATATTTAAATAAAAAAGCTAGTAACAAACATAATTATATTTAAGTTATATAGAATTTGGAGCTTAATAGTTTAAACAAAAAAACATACACAAATTTTTTTTTTTTGAAGTAAACATTCATCAACTTATAACAACAATTAACAACAACAAACCAAAACAAACAGCACAGAAAAATTAAATGACAAAACGACCACCACCGATCATCTCCTCAAACACGCAAATTTCATCTCCATCTTCCATCATTACCTGTAAATAAAAAGATGATTTTTTTAATTTATAGTTAAACTTAATCTTATATTAATTAAAGGTTAAGAGTACAAACCGAATGAGGAGTTAAATATGGTGATGGACGCTAGCCATGATAAATAAATCGAACAGAGTCATATTGTATATTTTTATGTTTGCAATACTCAAACATCAATTTCTTTATTCTTGTATAAACATTGATATTAAATTTATATTCGATTTCCTGATTTATGTTTGTANTGTAATCAACATTTCAAAAATAAAATTAAAAATGTATATTAGAGGTTAAAATGTTTAAATATTTATTTTTCATGAAATAGAATAAAATTAACATGTTGGTCCACTAGCTTTAGAATCGCCATATTAACATGATCGGTTTCAGGAGGTGAGATCTCCTAAAAACACACGATTCTGCAGTAGTAGTCGATGAACTCATTATAAGAGAGAGAGAGATAGAGAATAATATTGTTTGATATGTTTGAGAGAGAGAGAGAGAATAATATTGTTTGATATGTTTGAGAGATAGAGAGACAAACGATAATTTATAAAAAAAATAAAAAAGAAACGTGTCGTTTATGGAAAAACATAACTTTATCTCTATTTTCCAAATTTCGAGAGCCATTAAAGTAAGGTATAATAATACCTAGTAGACTACGTATTAGGTTACCATAATGATACATTTGAATACATTGCATATTTGACAGATCTGAACATGTATTTAATGCAATATTTTTATAATAGTTTAAAATATTTCTATAAATTATTTAACAATCAATCTTCTATCTAAATCTATTTTGAGATAAGTTTAAAAAATATTTTGTGTTGAATATCAACAATGGGTTCAAGAAGAAGAGAAGATATATTTTCAAGTTTACCAGATCATCTTCGGGTCATAATAATATCTTTTTTACCTTCCAAAGATGCTTTAAAGAAAAGCGTTCTATCAAAACGTTGGAAGAATATATGTTATAAGACGACCAATATCTCTTTCAAAGAATCTCAGGTCGTGTCATTTTCGGTTGCCGAAGATTAAGAAACCATAATAGTCTCTAGGGCTTCGTTTATTCACTATACAATTGAGTGGGTGTCAATATTTTCTGGTGAATGCATCAAAAGCTTCGAGTTTTGATTCTCTAATCCGGTTGGTTTTGAAGCAGAGATCAAGCTGTTGATGAACTTCGCGGTCTCTAAACAAGTAAAGTATCTAATTCTTAATTTCTCATACAATACTGAAGTAATAGAAGCAATTGTGTTTCCATTACCAGAAAGTATTTATAATCTAAATTCTCTTGAGTCATTGAAGCTATTAGGTTGTGAATTTGATCCATCAAGGTTTTGGAATTCGATTCGAAAAAATTTATATGCTTTGGTTGGATGAATCTCAAGATTATAATGTATTTGATATCAAGGTCTTCTATTTTAAAATCTTTAACCATCGAAAATTGCTGGAACATTGGTCTTGAGATGATAATCGGATACAATAACCGGTTAACTGAGTTGATATTCGAGAATTGTGAATTCACCATGGAGTATACTACACTGAACTTGACAAATATTCAAAGTTTCAAGCACATTGGCAAATTTCACTACTATTAATTCATGGAAGCNATGAAAGAAGCATATCTGGATTTCGCAAAAGAAACTGAATATGATGACATGACATGAACACATATTTGTAGTATGCTTTATGATATGTCATCATCCAAGATGTTAACAGTATGCCCATTTCTCATTCATATGATTCAAGAAACTGATGATCCGACTCGTTTGCAAGCACCAATGGAGACGAAACATTTGGTTATAAAGAC
>OVBE01003937.1:0-25391 GCA_900406425.1 Iberis pinnata | reverse complement strand
AGAGCTAAAAAGTGATAAGAAGTGTTATGTACAAACCATGAAATTCAAGTGTTATCACTATGCAGTCTCTATTAGTGCAGATGATTGAGTTAACAAATTTAACGGAGGAAATTACAAAGCTTAGGCTGAGTAAAACAATAAATTTATGATGTGTTGAAGTTATTAGTTGAAATCAGTGTTCTTAACAGGCAAATGGAAGCTATGAAGATTCAGTTCTTCATTTTGGATGGTAACATTGTTTATTCAGCAAGTAACTTTCCACTTACAAACATTATCGATAAGGAGGAACAACAAATACATCAAGTTCAAGGTAGCTTATGTGAAAGCTGGATCTCTCACACTAGATTTGATCGAAAAATGTGCAAATAATTAGTAAAATGTGTGTTTTATTGATCAAATTTGGTTAATATTCTCTCAAAAGTTTACAAGTGTTATTCTTTCAAGAACTCTCACATGAAAATTCCGGCACCCCTTATCCCGAGCTTTCCTCTACATATTTATACTCTCAAATGCATTAATGGGCTCTCATTGATAGCATTTAATGTGCTGATTCTCTTTCGAATTTTTCTAAGCAACAACAAATCTCGCCATTAAATGGGCATAATTTCCGGCGGTCAACGCGCTCTAGGTTGACTGTTTATTAAATTCAGATTCGGCTATCCCTTCTGGGTGTGGGCTCGGCTCTCCATCTTGGGCTTGGGCTTGGGATCAGATCTCTTTTGGGCTCTGATTCAGCTCTCTCCTAGGCTCGGATTTGGTTTTCCCTCTTGGGCTCAGATTTGTCTTTCTCTTGGGCTCGGTGTGCCCAATGACGAGGAGAGCCGGGAAAAACCCCGAAGGTCCGACTCCCACATTTTGCGCCCAATCCTATAATGGAAGATTCCATTGTTGGATTTTAATTAGTCCATGTGACTAGGTTATCATATTGATTCCTGGAAATCAAGGTGACTTAATTTGTTGCCCTAATTAACTTCCAGTAGAACGTCCTATTTAAGCCCACTTCACAACTCATTTTGGGTCCTGTGCAATTTTTCACCCATTCCTCTTAAAGAAAACTTCAAGGTAAACTTTGTTCTCATAATTATATCTACTTCTCTCTTTTTCTTCTTGATTTTGTGTTCTCTCTGAATTCCTCTGCGTTCTTGAGTTTTTCCCCAAGATTTTAGTTGATTTCTTTGTTTGAATTCGTTTCCTGGTCAATTTTGCCATGAAAAACAGTTTTTGGGTGCCACTTCTGATCTTTTATGGATCAAACTTAAACTTTTTTCGTTCGTACTTCACCGTTCTTTGGAAATTTTATCTTTCCAGCAAGTTTCTAAAAACTTTAGAGATTTATCACTTTTGATCTTTAATAATTTTTTCACTTGTTGGTAAAAGATATTTTCCTTTTCTTTTGTTCCATTTTTTTGTGGATAAATCCCTTGTCTCTTTCTTCTTCTCTCCTCCTCTCCTCTTCCATTGTTTCCTTTTTCTCTTTCTCCTCTCTACGATGAGCTCTCCTCGCCCTATTCCAAGCAGCATTGCTCCTTCTTCGAGTCTTCGCACACTCACGCTGTCCTTCGGCTCAGACCGCACGATGCTCATCTCCCCTATCCCGAACCGTGCCGACGCCTCACTCGAGCATACTGCAACAATCCAACCTATTTTTAAAACTAGGCAATATGAGGTTAAACCTATACTTAGGTGATTTTCATGAAATATTTAACATTCTTTCAGATTTATAAGTTGAAACATGCANACATTCTTTCAGATTTATAAGTTGAAACATGCATAATTTATTGATAGATTAAGCCAGTTTAATACATTGTTAGTTCTTTACTTATCCATATACATGCATTAAACTAAAACAATCTACCTAACATATATATATATATNATAATTTATTGATAGATTAAGCCAGTTTAATACATTGTTAGTTCTTTACTTATCCATACACATGCATTAAACTAAAACAATCTACCTAACATATATATATATATATTCCCAAAAATCCGCCATCCTTTCTTCTTTAGCCTTGATTCCGCATGTTGTCCCATTCCTTAGCAACACTTGCGACCACAAAGGAGGCATAAGCAATTGCTACTTTGTTTATTGAATGCGAATTAATTTGCACCACTTCGCTCAAACAGATAGGGTTCCTAATCAAACCATCAATTCAATTTAGTTAAGTTCAATTCTAGTTTTATACTTAACAGTTTTATCATTTTAACAGTAAGTTAGACTACCCCGACCATCCAGACGCATCCAAACTGGTCGCTAGTCTAACTCAATACAACATCATGCCTTAACGACGACATTACACCCAATACCCGGTTCACATGACCGATCCAGTACTTTATCGGCACCCATGGCCATCTCAATTCACTTTTATCGGCTCACATGGCCATCAGTTCAGTTTATCAATTCACATGGTCGTAAACTCGGCAACATTGTCCACAATTCATGCATCTGAGTCTATCTGACCATCCGAATCATGCTGTCATGCCACAAAGGCATCAGTAAGGTCACACACGACCATCAGTTCGGCACGATGGCCTTAGGACTATTACACTGACATCCTAATCTACGGGTTAAAAAGCACTCACCTTAGATAAACCGGTCGACTTGACTAATCCTTTCTGAACCACGTTCTGATCGTCTCACGAAGTGCTTCTCAAGAACTAACACAAACTCACAGACTGATTCCCATGAACAACGAACTAATCCTTAACACAAGCTTTCTCTCTCTATGAACTGATTCGCAAATAAGAAAAAATGATACTGAGAGCTCGGTATTTATAAGGATCATTGGGTTGGGAAAAACATCAACACATCACAGAAGATTCATGCCACGACCAAACCATACATCTGTATGGATCAACACACGTCCATGTGCATTACACGTGCTCACATATGGGTTAAAATCGCAAGACGGCGCTGAAAACGCGTCAATTATCAGCTTGGGTCCCACTACTCGTACGAACCACCTGATACGAACATAACATGTGTCGACCATCGATTCGAGTAGCACACTGACTGAACCACCCGATAACAATGCGAAAACGCATCACGCACGTTCACCGACTGTCTGAACCATTCGATAATGCGCACCAATCGCGCATCGTTTTGAAAACTGCGTATGGTCCTGACTGACGATCCAACTATGCGCATTCATCAAGTAGACTGCGCATGGTGTCACTCCAACCATCAAACAAATTGCATGATCTCGATTGGCTCGACCAGTTTGCACCTTTTCTTGGCCAAATTGTCCTTAAACTAATTTTCTCCACATAAAAACCACTTTCCAGTCTAACCGCTTCACTTGGCTCATTTTTTGACTCGTTGGCTCACGATCGGATTCCCGGCCATCTTGGCCTGGCGACTCGGCCAAAATTGGCATATTGCGGGTGCTACAACTCTCCCCCCACTTAGGCTCAGTTCATCCTCGAATTTTTTCCTTTACCTTTCTTAGCCCTCACCACTTTCTGTTTACCGTACCACTTTGGAAACTTGGCCTTTATTAATTCCTCGGGTTCCTAAGTCGTTTCCTCGTCACCATCACAATCCCAGACAACTTGGACATACTTGGCCTGGTTCTTTCTTTCAGTTCTTATTCTTGTTCCAGTTATCTGAACTGGCCTTCCCTCAACAATCATATTTTCTCTTAAGTCTACTGGAATTTCCTTCATGATGTTGTCCCGATTAGTGATATGCTTCCTCAACTGCAAGACATGATAAACGTCATGGAACTGATTCATGGCTCGAGGTAACTCCAGCCTATAAGACACTGTGCCAATTTTTTCCAAGATCTTAAAGGGTCTCATGTACCTTGGGTTTAGATTAGCATTTTTAGATGCTCTATCCTTCCCTTTGTACATAACGGTCTTGAGGTACACCATGTCCCCAACGGAAAATTCAAGCTCTTTCCTCCTTCGATTAGCATAGCTCTTTTGTCAATCCTGAGCCTCTTTCTTTTTGATCTTTAGGATCCTAATCTTTTCCGTTGTTTCCTCCACAAAGTTTCGGCCATATATGCTCTGCTCCCCCACTTGAGCCCAATATAAGGGAGTTCGGCACGAACAACCGTATAATGATTCATATGGGGACATCTGGATGCTTACTTGATAACTGTTATTGTAAGCAAATTCGGCTAAGTGTAGGTAGCTTGCCCACTTACCGACCCAATCTAATACGCATGCGCTTAACAAATCTTCCAGTGTCTGGATTGATCTTTCCGACTGGCCATCAGTCTGGGGATGATATGCCGTGCTCATATGCACCTTTTCCCAAACTGTTATTGAAGTGCTCTCCAAAATTCTGAATAGAACTTGTAATCATGGTCCGACACAATGCTCGCAGGAACACCATGAAACCGCATTATCTCCTAAACATAATTTTCAGCTAACACTTCAGAATTGTCCATTTGGTTCATGGCCAAGAAGTGTGTAGACTTGGTGAGTCTGTCCACTATCACCTAGATTGCATCTTTGACATTTACCATTGGCAACCCAGTCATGAATTCCATCGTGATCATGTCCCATTTCCACTCCAGAATGGGCAGACTTTGCAATAGCCCACTGGGTACTTATTGCTCAGCTTTCACCATTTGGCATGTTTGGCAGCATGCGACCCAGCTTGCCACATCTCTCTTCATTCAAATCCAATGGTAATATCGCTTCAAATCCCTATACATCTTGGCCGATCTTGGATGTACGGAAAATTTTCTTTGATGCGCTTCTTTTAAAATCTGAGCTTGCAAATCTTGGTCGTTTGGCAGGCACACTCGACCATTTACGATGATAGTTCCATTGTTCGAGATCTGGTACTCGAAATTTTCATTCTTGGAAGCCTTAACCAGGTTCTCATCTTTTTTATTGAGATATTCGAACCCTTGTTAACAATTCATCTTGGTCGGCTGCACTCAGGCCCAATGGTTCTACCTCGGCAGTCAAAGCACACAACTTTAACGACCCGACCATTCTGACTAGATTCTCCATATCCTTTTCTGCGGCACAAGCCACTCTCTTCTGGCTTAACGCATCAACAACCGAATTAGCCTTGCCTAGATGATATGCAATTTAGAGTTCGTAGTTTGCAACCAGTTCCATCCACTTTCTTTGTCTCAAGTNAGCTGGTTGGGATCACATCATCAACCCAGGCTGAGTGAACAAGTACTTAAGGCTTTTATGGTCTGTGAAGACTTGAACCTTTCCACCATAAAGATATGATCTACATATCTTCAATTCAAACACCACCGCGACTATCTCTAAGCCATGAGTCGGATAATTCCCTCATGCTTCCTCAGTTGCCTAGATGCATAGGCAATCACTCTGACTTGCTGTATTAGTATACAACCCAGCCCAACACGTGATGTGTCTTTGTATACCGCAAATGGCTCTTCGATTATAGGCAATGCATGCACTGAAGTTTGGGTTAGCATATCCTTTATATTCTGAAAGCATTCCCCATATTCGTCAGTACATTTGAAAGGAACGTCTTTCCCGGTAAATTTGGTTATCGGCTGAGCCATACTCGCAAAGCCTTTGACGAATCTCCGATAATATCCAGATAAGCCCAGAAAACTCTTTATCTCCAAAGCATTTTGCGGTCTTGGCCAATATTTGATTGCCCTTATCTTTTCGAGATCAACAAATACCCCTTTTTCCGATACCTCCATGGCCCAAGAAGCCAATATGCCTTTGCCAGAAGCTACACTTAGTAAACTTGGAAAAAAACTTATGCTCCCTCAAACGATTCATCACTATTCTTAAGTGATTCTCATGCTCCTCTCGGGTTTTTGAATAGACGAGTATATCATCGATAGAGATGATAACAAACTCATCCAAACAATCCCGGAACACGCTTTTCATAAGCTTCCCGAAGGCAGCAGGCGCATTTGTCAGCCCAAACGACATGACTACAAACTCATAATGACCGTACCTTTTCTGAAAGGCCGTCTTTTTGATATCTTCTTCCTTAATCGGAATTTGATGATAACCCGAAGCAAGATCTATCTTGGAGAACCAAGTTGCCCCTCTAAGCTGATTCAACAACTCATCGATCCTCGGCAAGGGGTACTTGTTTTTTAGAGTCACCCTGTTCAACCCTTGTTAATTGATACAGAGCCTAAAGCTGCCGTCTTTCTTCTTCACAAACAACACTGGTGCGCCCCAAGGTGAGCTGCTTGGTCGCACAAAGCCTTTTTCCATCAATTCGCTTAGTTGCTTCTTCAACTCATCCATTTCAGCTGGTGTCATACAGTAAGGTGCCTTAGACAACAACGTAGTCCCTGGCTCCAACTCGATTATAAATGGGTCAGACCTATTAGAAGGTAAACTAGTTAACGGCTAGAATGCATCCTCAAAGTCTTGAACCACTGGGATGTCTTATAACTTAGTATTTGATCTTACTTCCACTGTATGGATCGTTTCCAAGTAAGCTTCACATCCCTTCTCAATCAGCTTGGATTATGGAGATCATGAGAGTTCTGTTTGTGGGATGAATTCCTTGATACTCCATCCATCCGTCGATTGTTTCAAATTTCACCCAGCCTTTATGACAATCGAGATGTGCCTTGTGATTCCCAGCCAATCCGTTCTTAGGATCATATCATACGATTGCATAGGACACACGATCATATCATTCGGAAGGATCAATTGATCTATTGTGACTGGTACATTTAGTACCCTTCCCATTATCTCCATGACTTGGCCTCCTATAGCTTTCACTAAGCCATACTCGTGCTCTGGTCCTTCTTGAACCCACCTGGCCCAACTAGATTTGGGCTCACAAAATAGTGAGTGGCCCCCGATCGAATAGAACATGGGTTGCCACACCACCCATGTTAAGGGTCCCTACACATTCACCCAAAATGCTAAGGTTCCAAAAAACCCTTTACTTTTACTTTTAATTCATATTTTACTTAGAGATTTTAGAGATGAGGATTAGGGACTCGCCAGTGATCGCCCTGGAAGATGAGATTGAACCCGCACATGCGTCCTCTCCAAACATCGTGTATGCTCTCGGCATTACAACTTGCCTTTTTGCTGGTGGCAAACATTCGTTTGCCGGTTTCCCCGTGTGTTTCACCAGCTTCGGGCAATGAAGCTTGATATGATCAGCTTTGTCGCAATGGTAATATACACGCGGTCCATTGTCTCTTTCTTGCACCACTGGCTTAGCATCCCTTTCCGAACAATCACGTATCAAGTGCCCCACAATACCACATCGATGGTATACTCTCGAACTAGACCAGCATTCGCCACCATGGTTTTTCTTGCACTTAGGACACGATCTACGTCCGCTTGAGTTGCTCGAACACCCCATCTTTTCAAATTTGGGTTTCTTACTTTCAGGATGGTTCATGACTGGACTATACGTCACAATCGTCTCCCTAGCAGTCATCCTCCCCTTCTCATTCAGCCCATACTAGATCATGGCGGCTTTCTGCACCAACTGACCAAATGATGAGAAATTTCTAACCAAGCATCGATTCTTGATCTCAAGTCTAAGTCCCCTCATGAATCTCCTGACTTGGACCTTCTTCTCATCGAGCTCACGACCCGCATACTTCTTAAGTCTATTGAACTCGACCTCATATTCTTGCACAATTTTAGATCCTTGGTGCAACTTTAGGAATTGGCCTTCCAAACGATCGAAAGCTTCCTGTGGGAAGTACTTCTCTCTGAACTTCTCACATAAACTCTCCCAAGTGTTGATGTGCCTTCGGCTTGAAACACTCAACCACCAAGCATGTGCATCCCCATCCAAATAATGCGTTGCTCTGTCCCTCTTATACCCTTCAGGACATCAGATAGACTCAATGTTTCTTTGCATCCTTGACACCCAAGCATCCGCTTCAGTCGGATTTGTGCCACCGGAGAAGAACTTACTGCATAAACGTTGCATATGGTCCATGACCTTCAGATATGTTGGACCATTCCTCAAAGCTTCCTCTTCCACATCAACTTCAGGTGGATCCTCATTCGCAACAAGAGGTACTGGAGCGCCTCCGACTTCTGGTAGCCTTTCCAGAACTTGTGCTAGCATCATCAGGACTGCTTCAAATCATGCCTGACCCGCACCACCACCAGGTGCATTCTCATTGCCACATGCGTTGTGATTACTACGAATATTCCCTTGGTTCTCATTTTTTTGGATTATGATCCCGATGATTCTTGCGCTTTTCATGACCAGCATTTTGCCTTTTTTCTCTAGTGTTCCTCCTCATCTGCAAACAAATTATTCGTAAGTTAATCTCAAGATTAACTTTTCAAAAACACACTTAGAAATGACAACGGTCAAGGCAACTGGAAGGATGGATTTTTTTTTCCCACAATCCATATATTCTAGAACTTATCCTAGAACAATATCTGCTATGATACCACTTTGCAACAACCCAACCTATTTTTAAAACTAGGCCGGATGAGGTTCAGTATATACTTCGGCGATTTTCATGCAATATTTAACATTCTTTCAGAGGTCTAAGTTAAAACATGCATAATTTATTGATAAATTAAGCCAATTTAATACATTGCTAGTTCTTACTTAGCCATTTACATGCATTAAACTAAAACAATCTACCCAACATAAATATTTTTTCCCCAAAATCTACCATCCTTCCTTCCTTCGCCTTGATACTGCATGTTATCTCATTCCTTAGCAACACCTGCGACCACAAATGAGACATAAGCAATTGCTACTTTCCTTAGTGAATGCGGTTTAATCCGCACCACTTCGCTCAAACAGATAGGGTTCCTAATCAAACCATCAATTCAATTCAGTTAAGTTCAGTTCTAGTTTTATACTTAATAATTTTATCATTTTAACATTCAGTTAGACTACCCCAACCATCCAGACACAACCAAACTGGTCGCTAGTCTAACTCAATACGACATCATGCCTTAACAACGTCATTACGCCTAATACCTGGTTCACATGACCGTTCCAGTACTTTATCAGCACCCATGGCAATCTTAATTCATTTTTATCGACTCACAAGGCCATTTATCTCACTGATCGGCTCTCATGGCCATCAGTTCAATTTATCAACTCACATGGTCGTAAACTCTGCAACGTTGCCCATAGTTCATGCATCCGAGTCTATTTGGCCATCCGGATCATGCTGTTTTGCCAAAAAGGCATCAGTAAGGTCACACACGACCATCAGTTTAGCACCATGGCCTTAGGACTATCACACTGACATCCTAATCTACAGGATAAAACGCACCCACCTTAGATAAACCGGGCGATTTGACTGATCCTTCATGAACAACATTCTGATCTTCTCATGAACTGCTTCTCACAAACTGATGCGAACTCACATACTGATTCCCATGAACCACAAATTGATCCGTCATGCTTTCTATCACTACAACAACTTTCTCTCTCTATGAACTGATTCATAGAAAAGAAGAAATGATGTTGAGAGTTCGATATTTATAAGGATAATCGGGTGGGGAACAACATCAACACGTTGCAGGACGTTCATGCCATGACCAAACCACGCGTCTGTACGGATCAACACAGTCCATGTGTACTACACATGCTTGCAGGTGAGTTGAAATCATAACACGTCGCTAAAAATGCGTCGATTGTTGGCTCGGGTCCCACCATTTGCACACACCACCCAATACAAACATAACTCGTGGCGAACATCGATTCAAATAGCGCACTAACAGAACCGCCCAATAAAAATGCAACAACACATCACGCACGTTCGCCGACTGGCTGAACCATCCGGCTATGTGCACCATCAGATAAATTGCGCATCATTCTGAAAAATACGCATGGTCCTAACTGACGATCCAACTATGCACAATCATGAAGTAAACTGCACATGATCTCAGTCCAACCATCAACCAAACTGCCTGATCTCGACTAGTTTGCACCTTTTTCTCGGCCAATCTGTCCTTAAACTGATTTTCTTAGCATAAAAACCCACTTTCCAGTCTAACCACTTCACTTGGCTTAGTTTTTGAATGGTTGGCTCACAATTGGATTCTCGACCATCTTGGCCCGACCACTCAGCCAAACTTGGCGGATTGCAGGTGCTACACATACCTCTGAGCCAAACTGCGAGTAACTTCTCATCTACGCGTAAATCAAGCTAATCGCTGCTCCCGCACCATGCCTCCTATCCGATCTTGGTTGCTGTGACCCCTTGTAACCTACCCGAGATGGATCGCAAGCGAGCAGATCTCCGAGCGGGTACGAATCAAAACAGCCATCGCGGCCAACCCGAACAATTCTTTGGAGCCGAGCCGCCAAGTATTTGACCCGAGCCAATCTTCCAAGACAAGCAGCAAGCCAAGCCGAGCACAAGCTTTCCCCAAGATGGGCTCTTGTGCACCAGACCAGAACTGATCACCGTGCTCTTTACCTAGGCTAAGCTCCGGTGCACCGGCTCGCTTTCTTGAATTGACTGTCCCTTCCTCTGAGCTGTCTCGCGTGCATGATGCTTCTCCGAGTACTTTGGTGCCCTGCTTGGTCCCCCCCCACATTGGAATTCACTGAGTTCATATCTCCCAGCCCGAGCCAAGCTGCATCTCAATCGAGCAGGATTTTTTGCCAAGTCTCGAGCCGAACTCAGCTCCTTCCGATGCTCTAATTTGGTCCCTTCTCTTTGGCCCCATCCTCATTCCAGGTTATCTCAGAATAGATTATTTGGATTACAGAATGATTGCCATCATCCATGAGGCGTGGAGCTTATCTTTTTGGCTTCTTTAGAGAAACCAAAGATAGTTGAGATGGTTTTTGCTGCACATTTTAGGTTTACTTTAGGGAATGCAGACTTTCATTTCTTTTGCCTGAGATCCTTATATGCTATATGCATGCTCTTGGACTTGATTTGCCGCAACTTTTCCCGAACGTCATTCGCACAGTGGTCAAGTTGCAGACTCTCGCGGAGGAAACCGGTTTTGAACTTGATGTCCGATCGCTCACTCGCCTTGAGGCAATGAGGAAAGTCCCAAAACAACCGTGTTTATTTTATCTTAAGTCCAATCGGTGTTGTGGCGTTCTTTCTGTGTTTCCAACAAAGACGACGACTATAAACAAGCATACTTTTACTTCCCAGTAAACGAGTCCACTTTTGGCCGTATTTCTCATTTAGCAGTTGAGACTTTGGCTTCTGAATCCGGTTAGTGGAGCTAGTTTAGGCTCTTTGCACTTACTTTTGAATATGATGTACTCTTTTATTTTCTAACACTTTTTGTTGTTGTTGTTTTTTTGCAGTGCCACATCAAAATAAAGGAGGCAAGGTTGTGCTATCATCTGAGCTCACAAGTTGCCAAGCTGCTTGCCGCAATATGAAGTACGCTTGGGGAACATTCACTCCGGAGAGGATCTTTGAATCCTCACAATACCTCAGACACTTCGTCGATTCTTAGCGCTCTCTTCTGTATCCGATGAACTTTCTGGTTAGTCCCTTCTCACACTTAGTAATTTCCTTTTATTCATTACTTGTTTCTTATTGATGGCTTGCTTTCTTGTTTCCAGCTCTCGACGATATTTAGGACGCTGAAATGTCTTATTATCATACCACAAGCAAAGCTAAAGACGTTAATACTCAACCAGCTAGTGCATCAACATGACGTGAGGCACCCCCTGTTGCTTTCAGCACTATCCCAACCGCCTCTTCCATCCATGCTACCTCTCTTCCCGTCCCCTAGCATAAAGGGACAAAAGAGAGATGGGAAGGCTCTAACGGTGCAAGCTGATTGCTTGGTTCTTGTGAAATCCAATCGCTGGCCCATCATTGCTCTTCATACGTCTAAGGATGCTTCTTGGATCGCCGAGGGTGCTCCCTCTCAGCAAGGGTATTCGAAGAGAAAGCTCCCAGAACAAAGGAAAGGGAGGGGTGATGGAAATAAGCTTAAGTATGACTGGGACTTCGAGTATAACTTGACCAAACCGATCATTTCAGATTTGGACTCATCATCTCACTTCTTTTGTCATTTCCACTTTGAGGGTTGCAAGATCCCGACAATTCAAGATCTCCCAGACGAGGTTCGTGAGAACGGAGGGATTTGAGGGATTTTTGCAGCTTTTTTCAGGATCACCATCTCAGCCCCGGCTTCCGAGGCTTGGCATTCTTGTCCTGTTGTGACCCCGCTTCTCTCACCCGATAGGGTCTCAACTGTTCCACCTTCGGGTGCGACGGCTGATGGACCAGCTCTGCCTTTGGCTTATGTAGTGATGCTTATTGATGAGTTTGAGTCCAACATTGGACCCAAGATGGATGAGATGATAGAGGAGATTCGTGCTGCCACTGAGGAGGATCCCGCACAGACTTAGAATCGCTTTATTGCTTTCGGTTTTATGATCTAGAGACTTAGTTTTTTATCTCTAGTATTTTATTCTTTTTTGTTGTACTCGGGATTACCCGAATTCTACTTTATCATTTTGAGACTTTGTCATATGTTGTTCGGGGTGGCCCGATGCTTTTGCTTTGTTATAGATGTATCTATTTTGGCAAATTTCATCTTTGTCTCTTTGAATTTCATCTTTTGCACACATAATGCTTTCAATTGATCATCACTTCTTTGTTTTATTTTGAGTGAATTCCGTTAATGCTCTTTTCCCCTTTCTAACATTGCTCTAGCTTCGTTTGAACTCTATTTTAGTAGTCCGACCATTAGACCTTAAACCTTTTGTCGGTTTTTATTTGAGTTCATCCCGAGCTAATTTCACATTTTGAGAGTGGATTTTTGGTTTGCGAACTCCTTTCAACTTAGCTTTTATCTTTTAACTTTGTTTTTAGCTTTAACATAGTTTTTAGCTTTTTTCTTATCTTTTATTTAGCCTTTGTATTAGCTTTTCCTCTCCATTTTTGTCTTTGCTTTGATTTAGCTTATCTTTAGCTATTAATTAGTTTATTTTAGCTTTTCGATGCTCGGCTCGTGTCCTTTGTGTAATCGCGGTCCATGGTCCTTTTATTTAACATATAAGCACAAAAATGAAAACGCAAATGCTTCTTTATTGATGTGAATGAAATATATAAACGCCATCACAAACTTGGTTACATTGTTATCTTATACTTTAAAATTAAATGTATGCCTTAAGATGCATTGCATTCCATGATCTTGAGACTTTGACGCCATATTCAGACTCCAGCTCGTAAACGCCATAATGCACAACTTTCGTCACTTTATAAGGACTCTTCCAGTTTATATCTAGTTTTCCGGCACCATACTGAGCTGTATTTGAGAATACTCGTCGAAGTACCAGATCACCGACATTGAAACATTGAATCCTTACCCGAGACTTATAGTAATGCGCCACCGCATGTTGATAGCATTGAAGTCTCGCTGATTCTTGATCTTGCCTCTTATCTATTAGATCGAGGCTATCCAACATCATCTCATCATTTTTAATTGAATCCACCATGTTGACCGTTCTTTGAAGTCCGGGAACTGCAACTTCTACACATACTACTGATTCCATCGCATACACAAGAGAAAAAGGGGTTTCATCAGTCGTTTTCCTGGGTGTAATTCTGCAAGCCCACAGTTGCCATGGAGCTCGTCCACCCATCCTCCTTTAAAAGGCTCCCAATCTCTTTTTCAGGTTACTGAGCAAAATTTTATTCGCCGCTTCTGCTTGGAAATTTCCTTGAGGATATCTTGGCTTTGCCTTGCTTAACCTTATCTTCCATGTCGAACAGAATGCCTCAAACTTTTTTAAGATAAACTAAGACCCATTGTCGATTACAATATCATAGGCAAGCCGTGACGGACATATCACGTTTTGCCACACAAAATTTTGGGCTACTATTTCAGTGACATTTTTGAAAGCTCTTGCTTTTATCCATTTTGAAAAATAGTCTGTCAAAACCAAGAGGAATCTTTCCCTGCCAGTTGAGGAGTGGAGTGGTCCAACGATTTCCATTGACCATCTCATGAATGGATATGGAGAAGAGATGGAAGAGAGTTTCTAGGAAGGTTGGTGTATGAGGGAGTGTGTCTTTGGAATTTCTCACATCTCTGCGCATATTCTTCGCACTCTTTCACCATAGTAGGCCAAAAATACCCATGTCTCTTGATTTTCAAGACCAAAGTCTGCCCAGGTGAGTATGACCCGCAGAGTCCTTCGTGTACTTTTGTAATGATGGTCAATGCTTCCTAGGGTCCGACACATACAAGGTAGGGTCTTGGAACACTCCTTTTGTAGAGTATTCCGTCAACCATACAAAACCTTGCACTCCTAACCTTAAGCTTTTATGCTTGTCACTTGTCATTTGGAGTTTTTCCCGTTGTAATGTATGCCTCGATCAGAGCTCTCCAGTCTTCGGATTCTTCAACTGGACCTTCTGGTGTCTGCTCTTCTGTCAAAACAACTTGTTATGGGCTGAGTGGATTGCCGACATCCAAGCCAAGTGGAGTACTAGTAGATCTTGGGTTTCCTGGTGATGTTTGCTCCGAGCCAAGTTGACTGTCCACAAGATCATTCCTTTCTTCGGTTGCTCCACCCTACCTGAGGTGACTGTGCTATGGGTCAACTTCTTGACCGTGTGAGCCGTTTAAGTGATTAAAATGACCATGGGTGCCGAGAAAGTACTAAAAGAGTCATGTGAACCATGTACTGGGCGTAATGTCGATGTTAAGGCATGATGCCGTATATAGACTAACGACCAGTATGGGTGCGTCTGGATGGTCGGGATAGCCTAACTGCTTGATAAAAATGTGAAAAGTGTTAAGTATAAAAATAGAACTAAACTTAGATGAATTGAATTGATGAATTGTTCGGAACTCTTTCTATTTGAGGGAAGTGGTGTGGATTAAACCGCATTCACTAAGAAAAGTAGCAATTGCTTATGCCTCCTTTGTGGTCGCAGGTGTTGCTAAGGAATGAGTCAGCTTGCGGAGTCAAGGCTAAGGAAGGAAAGATGGTGGATTTTTGGCTAGTATGTATTGCTAGGTAGATTGGTTTTGTTTAATGCATGTAAATGGCTAAGTTTAGAATATGTATTAAACTGGTTGAATATATCTATTATAATGCATGTCTTACACTCTCTGAAAGAATCAATAGCTCGCATGAAATTCGCCTAAGTATAGCTTAAACCTCATATGGCCTAGTTATAAAATTAGGTTGGGTCGTTGCAAACTGCCTTAGATAAGATTTCAATTGACCAGAGAGAAATAAGCAATAAGAACAATAAAACAGAAGGTATCTAAGAATGATCAAGCTTAAACGTCTAGGAGAATCAAGGAATCATCACCAATCTACTCCATCCTTAGAAACATGGGGAACTACTCACTACTCACGATAATCACGAAATNGAACAATAAAACAGAAGGTATCTAAGAATGATCAAGCTTAAACGTCTAGGAGAATCAATGAATCATCACCAATCTACTCCATCCTTAGAAACATGGGGAACTACTCACTACTCACGATAATCACGAAATAAAAAAACTCAGAAAACAAAACTACTAAGCAAATCATCAAGATCAAGGATCAAACTCTTAATAACAGTAAAAAAAGAAAGATCAGAAACCGAGAAGATGATGATCAAGAGCAGCAAGAACAAAACCCAGAAAACAGTTGTCAAACCCAGTAACAATGATCAAAACCAGAAAATGAAATGAAAGATCAACATGCACAAGATATTCATGACCCTTAATATAAACAAACATAAATTAGAAAGAATCATAAACAGAAAATTGATTTAATGAAAGATATTGGGTTGATCATACAAGAACATTCAAAGAGAAAAACGTAGAGAAAAACCTAAAAAATGAACAAAAAATGAAGCATAAAAAAACATAGGTTCAAATGGAGGCGTGCTTAGAGCTTATATAGTGGTTAGGAAAAAACCTAAACCACTAAAGGATACATGATGAATATATGCATGTGGTTCAGCTTAATCTTTGATGAAGAAGTCTAGCTCGAACTGGGGTCGATTCGAGATCGAGTCGGGACTGCTTAGGTGATCGAGTTAAGATTTCCAGATGATCGAGTTTGTTTGGCTCAGGTGACCGAGTCCATCATGTTGGGGTCATTGAGTCCATCGCGTAGTGGACATCGAGTCATCGAGTAGGGGTCATCGAGTAGGGGTCATCGAGTCCATCGAGTAGGGGTCATCGAGTAGGGGGACATGAGTCCATCGCGTAGGGGTCATCGAGTCATCGAGTCATCGAGTCATCGAGTTGGGTTAATCGAGTCCATCGTTTCTGATCGAGTTACTCTGGTCGAGTCCTGGTCGAGTCGGGGTTGTGCACTTCATTCTCCTTCCCCAAGTTTTCCATGATGTTCCAAAAATTCCCTAAGTACCTGAAATATCTCAAAAATGCACATGTATTGAAATGCTAATGCAAAACTACCTAAAAGGTGAACTTACTTAAAAATACATATGAATGAAACATATTGACAACTAAATGAACCTAAAACAATGATAAATGACTTCCTAAAACACGTAAAATGCAGAGACATCAACTTTCCCAAACTAAATCCTTGCTTTCCCTCAAGCAAGTAATTCATAAGCTTGGAAGAGAAGTTTGAAAATGGGAACTCATAACCAAAACTTTATGATAAAATAGAGAATGTCAATGTCCAAGTTACTAATTTTAGAACGAAAACCCATCTTATTCTACTTAAAAACTTTAGCCATACTCATCAAAGTCCAGTTCAGATCAGTACCAACCTACACAATGCATTCAAATCCATTTATCTCTTTATCATTCATTAAACAAAAACCATGGATCAAGTTATGCACATTCATTGAACTCATATGGCTAAGGGACTGGTTAAGGGACAAAAATGGTCACTTCATGCATTGGTTAACATTTCAGAACAGGGATCTCTCAAAAAAGAAATGAGCTTTAGCAGAATGCTAAATATGAGAACACTTAGATGCATACAAGAATAGAATCCCATCTACCCGAAGTCACATAAGCTAAAAGTTTCCCTACTTCTAAATCCAATAGGAGATCCTAATTCTACTCTTTTAAGCTCAAAGTGATCTCCATGATTCACGTTTTTCCCTTTTTTCATTTTTTTCCTTAACAAATCTTAGGGGATGTTCCCTTCCTTATTAGCTTATAGCGGATTTGGGGTTTTTCTGATTTGAGCATCTATGGTTTCTCTTCCTTTTTGTTGTTCATTAACTTCTTGGATCTTATACCCGTTTCTTTATCATTTGTTTTTTGTTTTTGCATAAACCATGCTTTTCATAACGTTACTCCCAAATCCTTTACTGGACTATTCTGTTTTCTTTTCTTTTTCGTTCCTCCCCTAAGAATTCATAACCATTTTATTTTCTTTTAACAGCTTCCCAACATGTTTTCTTCTTTTTCAACCCAACCCCAATACCCATAATCGAACCCCACCTAGTCCAAAAAGCGTGAACTATAACTACGTGAAAGTCCATTCCTGTCAGTTCCAACTTAAACACTTTCTACCTTGGTCATTTCAAAAAAATACGTAACACTCAATAATAGATAAATGGCTTGGAAGAAGGGTGAGTTCAAGGGTAGGAAGTCTATTTGGATTAGCATCTTTGAAAGTTTAGACTCTGTCACAAGGAGAGTCAGTTGTCCACGTTAAGGCCAGTTCTTCATTTGTCCATCCTTTATGATGAGATCCTGGATCCTAACTCTGATTAAAGGCTCGACAACAAGCAACTTGGCTCGGCAATATTGGGTTCAGATTTCAATCAGGCTATCAGGTAGCCTAGGCAATTCTTGGACAGGTTGTTGGCTTGAAGGAATGGATTGACTGGGCCTCGTGGAACGACAGGCGGACATGCACAGCTCGGGACACGAACGAAGCAAGCTTGGTACACATCACGGGCCTGGAACGATGGCTTGGCTAGCTGCGGGAATGAGATAGGGCCAAGACTTTTCCAACTTAAGCCGAATGGGACTTTGAAGGGGATTTCGAATGGTATGTTGAATAAAGTGAATAGAATGATGATGAATTACCTTGATTGACTTATGGAACAGTCAATCAAGTTCGCAGGCTCTCTGAATCCCTTACGGATATAAAGTAGCTGGGATTCTCAATCCAACGAGCAAGAATTCGATGGATGTTTCTGAAAACAATCTGATTTTTGTCATAAAACTTGCTGAAAAATAAGGAAGTGTCGATGGCTTTTATTTAAAGGCACATGCGCCTAGAGCTTTGCAACATAGCCCAAAACAACAAAGCGTGCAAGCCTCTTAAAGAAAAACTACTAGAGTTCTAAGAAAAACAACAAGACTTGTAAATTAAAAGGAAAGCTACTAGAAGTGCCTTGGAAAGGAAGCTTCTAGAAGGCTTTTTATTTTCTTGCGCCAAGTATGTAAAATACTTATGCCATATATCTTTTCAGAAAGCTCTAACGAAAGTGGATAACTTGCCTCATTAAAACCTTAGTGATTGGCCAAAAACCCAAGGTGGGATAAAAATTCGACCATCTCTACTAAGGACAAAAGAGTGTAGGAATTACGCACTTACCTGACCAGTCAGATATATGGTTGNGATAACTTGCCTCATTAAAACCTTAGTGATTGGCCAAAAACCCAAGGTGGGATAAAAAGTCGACCATCTCTACTAAGGACAAAAGAGTGTAGGAATTACGCACTTACCTGACCAGTCAGATATATGGTTCTTGTGGGTTGATAATCATGAACAACTGGTATGTTTCGCATGCTTGATCTTCTTGGTCCAAATAAAGCATCACATGGGCTTGTTGTGCCAACTCTCTTGCCTTAGATCTCGTGATCCTTCCTTCAAGTTCAAGCTGCTCTGGTTCAAGCTCTGGTTTAGGTTCAAGCTCGTCTATGATCACATCACTTTCCCTTGTTCGTCAACCATCCAATGCTCAACCTATTGTCTCACCTATAAAAACATATCAAGACCCATCAGATTTATTAAAAAGATAACGAGAAACTAAAAACAAAATTTTATATACAAAGATAGACATGGAAATTTCTCCCAAGTGAGCTTGTTTATAGTCTATAAGCTTGACTTATTATTTAAACTCAAGTAACTCCAAGACGGTTCTCCAAAGAGAACCAAGGTTCCTTCACCAGGCTTTCTTCCCGGACTTATCCAACCACCATTGTTCGGTTTGGCTTGGTTGTTCACTTTTGACTCCTTATCAGGCTCTACAACATGCATGATTGCTCCGTCAGGTAGAACTTCCTTGATTATGAAGTTCCTTGAGCATTTTGGGTTCACATCTCTTGGACAATGATTGAGTCTTGTGTTGAGTAAAAACACTTGATCACCACTCTTGAGGTCCATTGTTGGGGCTTGAGGCTCAAAACTGTTTTCAGAAGAAGTTGTGCCCGAAGTGGGTTGCTGAGATGGGATGTGCTCAAGCTGGTGCTCGAGCTTACAATCTGCTTCTCTTGAAGTGGGCAGTTTTCTCACTCTAGTTGCCAACTTCAGTTTTCTGGTTTCCTCAAATTATGTAAAAGCTCTTGTATTTGATTCTTTGTCACCCCTAAATGATTCTTTATGCTCTGAAACCTTATTTGAATCCTTCATCAACTCATACTCTAATGAATCTCTGATTGAGTAGCCATCTTCATGATTGTCTTTATTCATCTCCTTGATAGAGAATAGTTGACCTTGGATTGTAGGTTTCTTTGTTTTGTCTTCGATGTTGAAAATCATCTTTGGACCGTTCCTCATGTTCAACATGATGTTTTCCTTCTTGACATTGATCACAGATCCAACCGTAGCTAAGCATGGCCTTCCCAAGATCAATGGATCTTTTGGTTCCTTGTACATATCCAAAACCATAAAGTATATGGGTATCTCTACATTTCCAATTTTGATAGGCAAGTTCTCTAGGAGTTCATGAGGGTTCCTAATGGATCTGTCAGCTAGTAATAGAGGTATGTTGGAGGCTTTATACTCATTGAACCCCATCTTCTTGGCAACGGAGAGAGGCATCAAGTTGATGGATTCTCCTAAATCGCATAGGAATTTTTTTGTAGGTTAATGGACCTAATGAGCATGGTAGAGTGAATGAGCCAGGATCTTCTTGCTTCTCTGCTATTATGGCATTGCATTCATCATTTCGTACCAATTTCCTTGAGCTTCACCCCCCCTTCATGGATTTCTCAAACATTGCTGGGTATTTCTCCATTATCTCCTTCTTTAACCTTGATGGGTATGGTAACCTCGAAATGTAAGGTGGAGGAACGAAGGGTGTGTCCTTCTTCTACATAGCAGATGGTTGTTCAGCTGGACTTGTCCGGACTCTGGCAACTGATGGTGGCTGTGATAACCTCTGAGAATCAATTTTTGCATATGTTCATTTTTCAGCTCCATTTAGACTCAAACTCCCCCAAACTTGAACCTCATTGTCCATAATGACGTCGGTAGGAGAATTTTCACCAGGTGTAGCTTGTACACTCCCTAAGAATATGGCATTGACGTGTGCTCAGTCCTTTGGGTTCTGAATTACTTTGCCCGAAAGTTGGCTATTATCTTTGGAGTATAGGTAGAAGTAGAAGCAATGATTCTCTCCAAATAGTTCACCCTTGAGGTTCAATCTTCAATTTTTGCATAGATGGCAGTGAATGAAGAGTTCATCTTATGGTTGAGGTCATCAAACTTCTTGGATGTTTCCTTTGCACCATTTTCTTGACCTTGGAGAATTTGTTGTAACATTGCTTCAATGTTGGACGGTGGGGCTTGAGGTTGGTTAAGAGTGAAACCAGGAGGAGCACCAACTTGTTGTTGCTGCTGAAAATACCATGTGGTTGTTGTTGAAAAACTACCTTGTGATTGTTGCTTGGGAGCGAAACCACGATTCTGAACATAATTGATGAATGGCTGAATATTTATCTGTTGCGGTGGTGGATAAACTTGATCTTGAGGGTTGGCCATGTTTTTGTTACAGTACAAAAGACCATAGTTATTCGAGTAGTTTACGAAACATAGCTAATCTACTCATGTTGTTCAGTCTCCCCAGCTTGGAGCTGAACTTGCTCTTCCTCAATGATGAAGTGAACATGTTGGTGCTGTCCAAGAAGGAGCTTATCCAACTTTTCATTTAGAGCCTTTATCTCCTGCCGAGTTTTGTCATCAGAGTCATTGCTGCCCCTTGGAGTCCTATAATAGTCTTCAGAGTATATCTCATCAGACTGTGCTAAATTTTCAACAAGTTCCCATCCTTCTCGCGTTCTTGTTTACAAAATTTCCATTACTGGTTGTGTCTAGGAGCATCCTGATCTTGGACATAGTTCCTCTGTATAGAGTAGTAAGAAGTGACTCTTTGCTGAAACCATGATGGAGACACTGCAGGGTATACCCCTTGAACCGCTCCCATGCTTTGCAGAATGTTTCGGCATTTTTTTGTGCAAACCCAGAGATATCATTTCTCAACCTTGCTGTTCGTGATGTAGAGAAGAATTTGGCAAGAAAAGTCTTGTTGCAGTCATTCCATGAGGTAGAGCCTTGTCCCAGTTGTGCGCCTTGTCACCCAAAGAGAAAGGAAAAATGCGGAGTTTGAACGCGTCTTCACTCACTCCATTTATCGTGGTAAGACTATATAGTCTGTGAAACTCATCAAGATGATCCAGGGAATCCTACATTGGCAGCCCGTGAAACTTTTTTGCCAGAACCATCGCGATCAAGCTGTGCTTAATTTCGAAATTGTTGTTGTTCACAGCTGGTGGAGCAATTCCATGGCGTTGAGTGTGTATGGTTGGTGCACCACCAGAACGAATAGGTCACCCACCAGGAGGAACATTATTGTTCATATGCTCCAATTGCAAATCCAATCGTATCAGATGATACAAACATTCCTGTTCATGTCAAGCCCGAGTGTGTTCCCTTTCAAGAGCACGAATGTTGTCAACAAGCGAAATTAAGTTAGTTAGTCCTTTGCTTCGTAGGTTCATACACTGGAATTAGTGTTGTAAGTACCTAAAAAAAAGAAAAAAGAAAAAAGTGAGAAGTTATAGAGAAAACGAACTTGTTCTCAATAGATTGAAAATCCAGGATGTAACAAACAAACACCCAATCGGCAACGAAGCCAAATTGATAGTAGGATTTTTACGTTCACTAGTTCAATTCCGATTATACTATCATGTCATTGTGTAGTAGGTGTCAATCCAATCAAGTGAGGTTATTAACCACTCTAGATGTAATCAGATCTACTAATTCAAGTCAAGTAAATTAGAAGGGGTTAACTAACAATTCTAAAAAAGACTGAACAAACTGGAAGTAAAAACACAGGACATAAGAGCTATCATGCATCAACAAACACTAAAGAGTAAACATCAAGTAAACTAAATGCAGAAGAGAAAATGGTATTAAAATGCAACAGTTCCTAAGTATAGGGTAATTGATCAGTGATCCCTTGATCTACCTAGATGTCTAACATACCTCAAACAAGAGCTAATCCCTAGACAATAGATTCATAAAAAATCAAATTCAATCTCTTGATAGATGATCTCAAACTAAGCAATATCCATACCTAACTCTCGTTAACGGAACACTATCTAGCAGGCATGAAGAGAAAATCTGTTCAAGTTAATAAACACCCCAAACAACAAATCTCTTGGGTTAGGAATGTAAATCGCTGAAATAACTTTGTTCAGACACTTCATCAAATACCTTTTGGGTGAGGGGAAATGCCTAAGATCAAATTTCAATTGATTAATTAGAAATAAGCAATAAGAACAATGAAACATAAGGGATCTAAGAATGATCAAACTTAAGCATCTAGGAGAATTAAGGAATAAGAATCAATCTACCCCATCCTCATAAACCAAGGGAACTACTCACTGCTCATGATGATCACAAAAACAGAAAACCCAGAAAACACAACTATTAAGAAAATAATCAAGATCAAGGATCAACCTCTTAATAACAGTAAGAATATAAAGATCAGAAACCCAGAAGATGATGACTAAGATAAGCAAGAACAAAACCCAGAAAACAGTTATCAAACCCAGAAACAGTGATCAAAACTAGAAAATAAATTGAAAGATCAAAATACACCAGATATTCATGACCCGTAATCTAAAAAAACATAATTTAAGAAAACATAAGAGAAACTTGATTTAATGAAAGATATTGGGTTGATCATACAAGAACATTTAAATTAAAAACAGAGAGAAAAACCTAAACGATGAGCAAAAAATGAAGCATAAGAACACATACGTTCAAATGGACGCGTGTTTAGAGCTTATATATAGGAAAAAACCTAAACCACTAAATAACAAATGACTGAAACCTGCATGTGGTTCAGCTTGATCTTTGACGAAGAAGTCTAGCTCGAACTAGGGTCGAGTCGAGATCGATTCGAGACTGCTTGGGTGATCGAGTTGAGATTTCTAGATGATCGAGTTGGTTTGGCTCGGGTGATCGAGTCCATCGTGTCGGGGTCATCGAGTCCATCGCGTAGGGGTCATCGATTCATCGAGTAGGGGTCATCAAGTAATCGAGTAAGGGTCATCGAGTCCATTGCGTAGGGGTCATCGAGTAAGGGTCATCGAGTAGGGGTCATCGAGTCCATCGCGTAGGGGTCATCGAGTCATCAAGTCGGGGTCATCGAGTCAATCTTTTCTGATCGAGTTGCTCTGGTCGAGTCCTAGTCGAGTAGGGGTTGTGCACTTCCTTCTCCTTCTCCAAATTTTCCATGATGTTCTGAAAATTCCCTAAGTGCCTGAAATATATCCAAAATGCACATGTATGCAAATGCTAAAGCAGAACTACCTAAAAATGTGAACTTACTTAAAAATACCTATGAATGAAACATATTGACAACTAAATGAACCTAAAACGATGATAAATGACTTCCTAAAACACGTAAAATACAGAGACATCACTGCTTCCCAAGGTGCTTGTTGAGAACGCCTTCTTGTAGAGCATGTTTGTATTACCATGGTCCTTTCTACAAGAAATTGGTGTCTCAATAGTCTTCACTGTAATCATTCTTCGCACCAAAGGATCAGAAATTGATGCCCGTGCATCCCCTAGGTCTGCCAAACTATTGTCGCCTCGCGAAACCCTTGTCAGCTCGGATCTGTTGAACTGATTTATAAATCCTTGAACGACTTCCAAGTAGGAACCCATTATATCATATTTAGCTTCGTATTCTCCGCTTATCTGACTTGCTACAAGCTTTGAGCTTGGAGATCTTTCACTCTGATTCCCAAAGCTAATCTCAAGCCCGCAATGAGCGCTTCATATCCCGACTCATTATATGTAGCGTTGATAGTGAGTCTGTAAGACTGTTCGATCACCTCTCCTGTTAGAGTTTCTAATCAAACTCCAACTCTAGACCCTGATCGTGTTGACGAGCTGTCAGTCTCCATACTTGTTGCGACGGTGAGCCTTCATGAACTCCTATTAGCAATTCGACAGTAAAGTTTTCCAACACTTGTGACTTTGCACTCAGTCGATTTCGGTATTCGATGTCAAACTCGCTCAACTCTATTGCCCACTTGACCATCCTTTCAAATTGGTTTGGGCCATGGAGAATTTTTTGTAGCGGTTGCGTCGTCATCAACACTATCGAATGAGATTGGAAATATGGGCGAAGCTTCCTTGCAGAGGTTACTACAACAAGAGCAAGTTTCTCGGCCATCGTATATCTTGTCTCGGGAGAAACTAAACTTTTGTTGATGTAAAAGAGTGGTCTTTGGTTCACTCCATCTTCTCGGATCAGTACCCCGATCATTGCAACAGGAGAAACCACTACATATAAGTATAAGGTTTCCCCCTGCAATTGTTTTGCCAACACAGGTTGGTTAGCAAGGTAACTCTTCAACTCAGAGAATACACTCTCGCACTGATCATCCCAAAGAAATCGCTTGTTTCCCTTCAAAAGTTGAAAGAATGGAAGATACTTGTTCGTTGATCTCGAGATGAATCTGTTCAACGCGACAATCCTCCCTGTTAGGTCCCGACTGGAAATACTTATAGCAAAGCAGAAGCTGTATGCATCATAAACAGTATGCTGCACATTGCTAACATCAGGAAATGAAATAACCGCGAATCCCGAGTAACTGGAAAGAAGCTGTATGCTCTTGTTTAATAAGCATAATTTACTGATTGGTAGAGCATAATGTGATTATATAAAAAAATTGCATCTACTATTTAAAAAAGATTTATTTTAAAGTATTATATACAGTAAATATATTGAGTAATTTGATATATTTTATATCATAATTTATTTTAAAATTTAAATTATTATCTTATAATTTTTAAAATAGAAAAAATAAATTAATAGTAAGTAGTAATATTAAAATTAATATATCTAAATATATTAATGTTTAAATATTTATTGAAAGAAAATAATATAAAATTAGTAGAATAAGTTTTATTATAATAAAAATAAAAAAACAATTTTATATAATTATTTATTTCATAAATTTTCCATATATAATTATTTATCTTAAAATTTTATAACATGAAACAAATAAATTTATAATTAATAATAATTTCAAATATTTTTA